>JAJLVM010000189.1:0-113297 GCA_030570285.1 Pichia norvegensis
ATATAATGATGGTGTTGATCTAGATCTTACGTCTCCAATTTCACAAAGGCAGGCTTCAAATGACTCGATAAAATATTCAAAGACATTACTTAATAATATATTAGATGAATACACCAAAGGCTTAAAGGATTATAGAGATCAAGTGCGACAAGAGGTGCAATCATTATTTGAAGAATGCCAGTTTGATATAATATCCAATTATATGAGTTCATCAACGAAAATAGAATCCCAAAGACATTTTCATGAAGTTGTAGATAGTAAAATTTTGTTGCAATTGTCGAGGACACCATACCCACTATTACTGCATTCATTGAGACCACAGTTGACTGCTGCCTCATTATTGTGTTTTCTGAGAAAACATTTCACACAAATTACACATAAAAATTTGATTAAACTTATTATACTGTCAACAACAATTTTAAATATGTCCAACAATTCTTTATTAGGAATGAAATTTTATGCTCAAATGATGATAAATAGAACAAAACGTATCATTAGCCAGCTACTTCGCTTAGAAGAATACTTTAGCGGATGTAGCTATAATATCAATTATCAATTAAATAGGAGGAGTATAAAGCAAAACAAGAACTCTAAGCTCAATTTAGTTAATAGCTCGATGCATTTTCTAATATCGATGATTGTGAATAGAATTGGGCGAATAGTCTCCTTCGGATTGAACACGAGTACATTACAGAAGTATATTACGATATATGGACTTGATGATGAAACAGAGGAGATTAAAGTGGTAAGAAATATAGCCAAAAATACTTCAAGCTGTGCTTGTACTTGGTATAACGAACCGACTCGAATTTTACGAACTTTAAAATATACAAGAAAGGTACTTATTTGTACTTTAATGAGTTCAATGGAGATTGAAAATGATATTAGAACAGAACCCGGGTTAGAAGATGCAGGACTTTTTCTGAGAAGGTTTTGGAATAGATTGGGAATAGAAGAACCTATTAGGAATGGTCCAGATGTTATGTTATCCACAAGAATTTTAGGCATAGCAAATGAACTTAAAGATATTAGTATTTTTTTCACTAAAATGGATACTGAAATTGTTGATGAAAAACTACTGGATAGTTTTGATTTTACAATAGAAGAAGACTTAGAGGTAGTAAATGAAGGGAATGAAGATGACAGAGTTCATGAAATGAGTCAAATGATTGAAAGGCTTGCAATGAAATTAGATTTAATTGAATTGGGTAAAACAAATCTTACTATTGGTGATTTGAAAGATGATGTTTATGATTTCTTATCTTACTATAATGATGTTACTTCAGGGAAGAATTCAAACAACGAGAGGAAAGATAATAGTAATTTAAGAAGATTACGTATGAGCGAGATTCTGTTTGATGATGAAAATAACAAAAGCAATAAACAGAAACGACGTAGTAGCGGAATGAATTTCCCTATTGTTTCAGTAGTCAAACACGAAGAATCGCTTGTAGCTGAAGCAGATAAATCCAATACCGAAAACGAGGAATTTCAACGTGTGTTGGAGAAACTATGCTCCAATACCGGAGATACTTCTCATAGTTAGTTATACTACCACGACAGGGACGGGGTGAAGTTTATGTCCGGGTTTGTTCCACATGATTGCCGCATTACTGTATATCTGCACTGTGTAGAAACTGTTATTCCTCCCGCATGTTTGCTTATCCAGCCAATCACAGGGCACGGCCAGCGCCGCGATACTGATAAAACGTTTTGCCTGCATGGACGCGACGACTGTTGTGCCAGTTTTGCGAGTTTCGCCAGTTGTGCTTGGTGACGGAGTGGTTTCTGACAACCTCCCACTTTCTGCTGCATCGCAAACAGCTTCGGGCCCCTATTCCAAAGAGACTGGATGGATATCTCTCTTTGTCCGTTAACGGGTCTTTTTCCTGCCAGGCTTCAATTAAATTAATATTGTATTCATCGTTGTTCTTACCTCTTTCCGTTAATCTTATCTCATCGCATCTCATCTCGATATATTCACTTCACACAGACATACATCCGCCTAATTGTATTTTACAGCTCTAGATTCACATTAAATTTACAGAAGTAAGATGCAATCGCTGGACGATGAAGACAATGTTGATCATAGCTCTGCAGCAACGCTTTGGCGTATGTACTCTAAAGCAAAGGCAGGACTTCCTTATCGTTCTAGAATGGAAAACCTTACTTGGAGATTGATGTTTCTTAATCTCCAAAAAGCAAAAAAAGCCAATGTTGATGATCAATCCAAATTCACAATGCCACTTAATAATATAACAGATCAACAGATTACTAGTGTACATATTGAAAATAGCAATAATAACATTAGTAATGCTGGCATTGACAAAGGAGTAATCAAAATGGAGCCCAACTCTGATTCATCAGAATTTTTTGATGTTCAAAATAATACATTAAATGACCCCCATAACGATTTGAATGATTTGAATCACCCACGACCTATAAAATCTGAATTTGATTATCTCGACCACATCAAGTCTTTATCCAGCAACGAATCATATCTTTCAACATCCAATAATCAATTTCCAAAATCATCATATACTAGAATTTTACGCAATGAAATCCCCTCTTTGAGTAATAAACAACAACCATCAAAACTTTCACAGTCCTTTCAAAATCATCATTTAGTAGCATCACCTAGAGACTCTCAATCTCTAAGAAATATGACACAACCTTCTTCATCACACTCATTTTCTCAGCTTCATTCAATGTCTTTTGCTAATGCTCCTCCAACTATTTCAAGAGAAAAGTCAGATTTTGATATACACCAGGATTTGAATCTATCAAGCAACTCTCATTCTGCTTCACCAACAATACCAAATTCCATGTACCATTTAGATGGTGTTTCTAGCTTTAGTAATCTCTCAACTTCAATTCCAACCGGATTAGCACATTCTCACTCAATTTCCGATGCAAATATGCAGTCTCTTTTGGATCCCAATAAACAGTCTTCCAAAGGTATCGGCGATATCAGTTTTCAAAATTTTTTCGATTCTCCTAACGATCAAAATATAAAACATGACTTTAATGCATCTAATATAGACCATTACGAATATAATAATAATCGTGAACTATCCATAAATCATAATATGAATTTTGATCTAGACGGTGATTTGAACATGTTTGATACCATTCATAATATTCATACAAATAACTCTCCAAATTTTAATTCTGATTCACTTGCTAAATCGTTAACAACAAACATCACTGATAGATCCAAACAACAAAATTCAACCAAAATTTCAAAGAAGACAGCAGCAACGAGACGGAAATCAACTTCAAAGAAAAAGAAACCTGATGGGGCATCGATAGCGGTAAATACACCGGCATCTAATTTAAATTCATCATCCGCAATATCTACTCCGACCCCCACGAGCACCCAATCTCCAAATAGACCTGTATCTGCAACAAGTGACAGTGCTGGTGAAAGTGAAGTATCTTGTACAAATTGCCACACCAAAACAACACCACTATGGAGAAGAAATCCCGAAGGTCAGCCTTTGTGTAATGCGTGTGGTTTATTCTTGAAACTTCATGGTGTTGTTAGACCACTCAGTTTGAAAACAGATGTCATTAAGAAGAGACAAAGAGGTGGCTCTTCAGCAAAAAAGAAAAAAGGTTCAAATACAAAGCTTGACGGTGATGATCTTCATCCTGCACCAATAGTCAAGGAGGATGATATAAAAACCAAAGCCAACTCTTCAAATAGAATAAATAAGGTAGGAACCGAACCCTTGTCAAATTCAATTACATCAGATTCCGATAGAAAAAATGAAACTCAAACCGTAATAGATAATCATATCTCATTGAAGCCAATGTTTTCTCTACATTCTCCTGACAATGTAAATAATAACGACTCTATTTTCCATGACAATTTTGACATGAGTATTCTTCATGATGATTTTCTCACGAATAATCGTTCAACACACACAGGCCAGCTTCAAGAGCAACATTTTGACCATGTTGTCCCACCTGGCAATAATAATCAAACTAGTTATAATGTGGAGGAAAAGGAGCAGAATTGGGATTGGCTTAATATGCAAATGTAATCCAGTCTTCAACAAAGTTTTTATAGATGCGAACATCCCCTCATGATATATGTAGAATTACTTTAATAATTAGAGCAAACTGGCTTTGTTTTTATACATCTTTGAATTTGTGAGTGCAACCTCCAGGCGCTTTCTCACACATTTGAATTCGTCACCTCTTGCTGTTCAGATCTGAAAAAAATAGTTCCAACGTTGAGCCACAAATGTCGCAAAGCGAAAAATTGTGATAAGAATTCTGATTTCGAATAACGTCTTTGCAAAAGTCATACACAACACTAGTCCTTAACAAAGAGTAAATTATAAACATGACTTTTGATGACGTAAAAGGAATGCAGGTTGCGTATGAGGAAGCTTTAGCGGGTTACAACGAAGGTGGTATTCCAATAGGTGCTTGTTTGATCCATGAAGATGGTAGAATCATCAGTCGTGGTCACAATATGCGTGTTCAAAAGGGATCAATGACTTTACATGCTGAGATTTCATGTTTTGAAAATGGTGGAAGATTACCAGCATCAATCACCTCAAAATGTACATTATATTCGACTTTAAGCCCTTGTACTATGTGCACAGGTAGTGCATTATTATTTAAGGTTCCTAGAATTGTTATTGGTGAGAATGATAATTACCTTGGTGGCGAAGATTGGTTAGCTAAAAATAACGTTGAAGTTATTAATCTTAATGATCAAAGATGTAAGGACATTATGACCAAATTTATTCAAGAAAAGCCTGAAATTTGGAATGAAGACATCGGAGAGTAATTTGAGACTTCTCTGTAATAGATGTCACATATATATATATAAATATATATGTAAATAGACATTCCCAATTGTGATTGATTACGCTATATTAAAGTTACATGTAGCTCGAAGCTAACATATTGTATTAATGTACGAGGAAACGTCGCGTCGCTAAAACTTTTGTTTTCATCTTAGCAAATGCTACAAGTGTAACAGTAGCTACTATCTCAGCATACCATTGTCCCTTGGCGTCTGACGGAAATGCCAGCGAAGAGGAAAGGAACAGAGACGTCCCATAAAATAGAGAAGGCAAATAAACGCCAAAGAAATGAATCTTCGTATACATTGTACGTCTCAAATCTAAATACACACATAAAACCTAACAAAATAAAGGAAAATCTTTATGTTCTGTTTTCGACATTTGCTGATGTGATAATGATAAAATACCCAGTGAAAAACTTTAGAGGACAGGGATGGATTGTTGTATCATCACCAGATGATGCTGCAGAGTGCATTGAAAAGCTTAACGGCTTTAGTTTTTTTGAGAATGAAATACATGTCAAACACGCTAGAAAAGAATCGAATCTAATTAACATAATTGAAAATTCTACAACCTAATTTACAAATAAATGTTCTAGTTTACATATATGAGTTTAACGACGCCCTCTACTCAACCTCCAACTTTCGTTTGGGTCAAATTTGTTATACAAAGGTTGAATACGCTCTCTTTTTTTGGTGATCGCCAACTCACCTTCGTTTGCTTTTCTGAAAACCTTAGAAGCGTATTGAATTAACCAATGAGGATCAATCTTTGTTGTACAATGCATGTATTCTTTATTGGTAAGGATCAATGTGTGATAGATGACATAGTCAACTCCAGGGACTTTAAACAAAGATGAACTTGGATGAAGATAAACTGTTAAATTATCAGCTAAAGTTTTGAAACTTCCTGCTTCATCATTATGACCATGGTTAGACGCACGTTTAGCACTGTTTTTGAAAAACCCGGAAACAAACGCTTTTCGAACATTATCGAGCTGATTCCTGCAACTAGTGACGGTCAACTTTAAACCATTCTCTTTTCGGCCAATGTTTCCAATTAATTTGATGAGTTGCTCTTTAACATCTTTAGCTTTCCTCATAGATTTTTCATGTACAAAGTTATCAATACACCAATCTTTGGAAAATCCACTTTCTTCCCATTTTCTGTAAATATGTAGCAAGGTTAACAAATCACCATTATAATCATCAAATTTTTGCTTCATTTTGTCGGCAAGCTCTCTTTTTTCACGTGGTCTGTAAAATATATCAGGTACGCTTAACATTGAAATTATCTCAATAACTTCGTAGCTACAATTAAACTCAAAAGATTTAATCAATGTTTTAGCCAACATAGGTTCCATTGGAAAGTATGCCATATACCCACCAACATCAGTAAGTTCACCATTTTCATCTAATGCTTCTAAAATGTATAGTTCTTCTAATGCTTTCAAAATTGCCTCTTCTTTAGGTTTATCCATAAATCCAAAATTCAAAACATCATTGATCCCCATTGCCTTTAACATAAGAATAGTATGGGACAAATTCTGCCTCAATATTTCTGGAGTAGTATTGGCAGACATCTCTTTCAAATATGCATTTTTAGTATATAACCTGTAGCATTTACCTGGCCCTGTTCTACCTGCTCTACCCGCTCTTTGATCGGCCTGCGCCCTTGAAATTGGTTGAACAATAAGCGAGTCCATACTTCGTTTAGGATCATATGCATTAACTTTAACAAATCCAGGGTCAATAACATAATAAATTCCATCAATAGTGATAGAAGTTTCTGCAATATTTGTAGCAATCACAACCTTTCTTTTACCTTCAGGAGTTGGCTCAAAAATTCTACTTTGCATCTCTGATGGCATTGCTGAGAAAATTGGCAACACAAGAAGTTCAGAAAGCTTAGGATCAGCCTTATTTAAAACACTCATCTTTTGAACAATAGCTTCACAGCATGTCTCAATTTCGTCTCTTCCTGTCAAAAAGACCAAAATGTCGCCAGGAGGATTGTTTGTATGAACATCAATGACAGTATCAATTGTTGCTTCAATGTAGTCAAGTTCTGGCGTCTTTGTATAATAGATCTTCACAGGAAAGGTTCTTCCCTTAATATGAAATACAGGACAGTTATCAAAGTAGGAAGAAAACTTTTGTGAATCCAACGTCGCTGATGTTACAATTAGCTTCAAAGTACCGTGTCTTCGTCTAACAGCATCTCTTAATAAGGCAAAAAGAATATCAGTAGCAACTGTTCTCTCATGCGCTTCATCCAACATTATAACCGAATATCTTGACATTAATGGGTCTGTTAAAGCTTCAACCTGCAACATACCATCTGTCATGTACTTAATTACGGTTTTGGAACTGGTGCAATCATCAAACCTGATCGTATAACCCACCTCTTCGCCAACCTTACAGTTCACCTCTTCAGAAACTCTCTTTGCAACACTTACAGCTGCAACCCTTCTAGGCTGTGTACAAGCTATTATACCATCGTTTATGTAGCCATCTTCGGCCAAATATTGAGTAATTTGAGTAGTCTTACCAGACCCAGTCTCTCCAACTACCACAATAAAATCATTCTTCCTCACTGCTTCAAGAAGTTCAGATCTTGATTGAAATACGGGCAAGGATTCTCTTTGCTCCTGAATACTAAGTTTGGATTTAATTCCATAATCTTGATTTTTAGACTGTTTCTTCCATTGAACCAAAGCATTCTTTTCCAATTCGACAAGCTCTTCTTGCCTTCGCAATTCTTCTTCTAATTTTTTCTTCATAATTGGATCATCATTTAGTCTACTGTTTTTCAATTCTTTCAATTTCTTCTCTTCTTCTCGCAACTTATCTCTCTTTTCCATCTTTGTTTCTTTCATGGTCTGACTTCCGTTGGTTGCGATTGCATTCAGAGTTGCAGCTTTGCTATTGAGTTTTGAATCCTTAGCACGTTGATTTGGTTGAGAATCCTGTTTTTTAGATTTGTTTTTCGAACTGTGGTTTTGTAGTACATCTTTATATGGTTGAAGAAACTGTGGAATATTTTCGTTGAGTTGAACTTCAACCAATTCTTCTCCTTTTTCTAAATTTTCATCGGATTCCACTTCAGCATATGGATCTTCTAGGTCATTATTAACGATCTTTGTCTTCTTCGCACCATATGCAGCATTTATTTGTGTCATTTCCCAATCATCCATAACATTTCGGCGCTTGAAACCAGAGCTTGATGTGTTTATTATTGGCATTTTTGTATTCTGCATCAATTTTCCTGTTTTTTGGTCAATGCCTCTCATTCCCAGTGAGATCCTTCCATCATCACTTATTCGTAGAACTTTAACGTACACCGAGTCACCTCTTTGAGGTGACAATTTTGCCTCTTCGAGATCAGATATATGACATAATCCTTCCTTTGATTCACCAGGAATTGACACAAATATCCCAAAGGCTTTACAAGATTTGACAAAACCTTTCTTAATATCTCCCACCTTTAATTTAAGATCTGACATGTGTATGAACCTGTTGAAGAGTAATGTCATTTACTGATTAACAATTCGAAGAAAAAAAAATTCACATTTGACGAGCCCCCACTTTAAGATTTACCTGTGCCTATACTCAATCTAATATTACTTTACAAAGCTTACACAACATACCTAAGGTTTTTTGTTAGCCTGAAACGCAAAAACAGCATAAAGAAAGTTGAAACTAAACACAAAACACCACAAAATATTGCAAGTTTGCTAAAACCTTCTGTGTTATTAACAGTTCCACGGGGAATGAAGGAGCCAGCTATAACGGGTCCAATTAAAGAACTCACTGATGCTAATAGATAAAAGAAAGTAAGATATGAATATAACTCACCTGTATTTTGAAATAATTGCCCTACAACTGCAGGAAACAATGCAACAGGGGGACCAGTTGCAGCAGCCCAACACACAACAAAAGTTGCTGTCATGGCGGTACCCTTTGCTGGTATCCATAGGACTAGTGGAAAAATACCCGAAAGAAACAGTGAAGGGATAATTATGTTGATTCTGCCAATTTTGTCAGCGTAAAATCCAGGGATTATACGAAAAACAATGGCGCATCCATTGATTATTGCAACGCAATACTGTTGGAGAGAGTAGGCGACATTAGCTCTGACACAAAATAAATCAATATAGAAAAGCCCAGGAAAGAGTGAAAGCATAAAAGTGAACCACGAGAGATTAAGAATCCAAAAGTTCTTGGATTTCAGTACTTTAAAGTTTATTCTTGCTATATTTTCAGTTGCTTTTCGTGGTTCGGGAGGAAACCTTGGTTTTGCAAAGCAATAACTGAAGATTACCATTGGTATAAATATAAATCCAATAATCCTGTTTGCCCAAGGAAATCCTATTTTAGTAATCATGTTTCTGATTCCAATAGGCCAATAAACTCCTGCAAGACTAGCTCCTGACATGATCAATCCCACCGCAAATGCCTTCTTTTTATTGAAATATTGCATCACAACACCAGTAGCGTGAATATACATCAACCCAGATCCCAAGCCAAATAATAATCCTTGGACCAAAAATATTTGCCAAATTGAAGTGGTTATTGATAATATCATAAACGAGGTACACGCAAGTAATCCGCCTACTGCTACCACAATCTGAGGTCCTAAATATTCCATCAATATAGTCGATGGTAAAGATGTGCAGTATGTCAAAGCAGCTTGTACGGCTCCAATTAGCCCGACAATATTTGACGGAGTAGTCGGATAGTTTTCTTCATAAAAACTTTGATATATACCATATGTATTACACATACCGAAAGACATTGCAAGTATTGTTGACGCTGCACAGACAGCCATCCATGCTTCAAAACCACCTTCCGGATATTGAATGATCTCGTTTGTTGTCACCACAACACCCAATTCATTATCAATTGATTCTTCACTTAATGATCTTGTTGATTCACACTTTGTCTCCTTTCTTGGTTTAATTGCTTCCATGATGACTATAGGTGCACATTGAAGTGTAGATCAGTTTTTAATGCCCAAGAAACATAATAGAGAACATATGAAGCATTTCGGTAAAGCAATCAAAAAAATGACAGATAAGCAATTTTAACGGTGATTTAATGTCCGTTGAATGGACGCTGCATCTCACCAAATGTTTATAATCATTTAAGTATTACTCAAAGCTCTATTTCTGTAATTACATCAATTCATTTATAAGTATCTACTATATTCATGTCATTTATCAAGAATATTATAGATCTCTGAATAGACCCTGGCTGGCAACCGGCAAGGTAATTTATAAAGTAAAGTAACCCCGCAAGAAGAGAAAGCTGCAGCCCTCTTAAAATACTTGCACAGCCATGAAAAAGTTTTTAGGTTGAAACTTTTTTCTACAGGTATAAATAAAGGCAAATTCCCACCTAAACACATTTTGAATCTACTTTTGTTTTTCTTCTTTCTCCGTCGACGTACTTCATAGGATCATTTCTATAGGATTCGTCACTTTTTGACTCTTCTCAAGAGCCACTGATTCCAACTTGGTTGATGAGATAGAACCCCCATACCCTCAAAGTGAGAAAGTTGATTCTTCCCCTTGTGGGAAGGATTAGTAGTTTATCATTACAGTTTTGCCTACGATTCTTAGTAATCTAGTCATCTGGATATTCTACGCCCCAAACTTCACTTTTTATTCCTTTTTTCATCAGGCAAATAAAGGAGCGATGATCTTTGTCTTCAATTATGTACTTCTTCGGAAGTGATAGTTGAAGATGGGAATGGGTGGCTGTCTGACAAGTATTTTAAGTTGGAGTATGTTGACTGTCTTCGGACTAATTTGACTGTAGTTTTTCCGTAAATCTATTTTTGTTTTGAATTACCGAACGGTATTTTCTTTTTTTTTTTCACCTCAGAGTTGGTATTTCGCTCGACAATACTATTGCTATTATTCGGCTTTAAAAAAAAATTAAATTGTCCATTTCCTATACCAATATAAACCAGCTACATTTCTTAAACTATAATCTTTATTTTTTCACAAAATCTTCAAGCTTCTTAGGAACATCAAACATTGGCAGTACCAACTCAAGTAATTTAAACTTCTTGTTACTATAAAAGGCTTCATCACTTAAGAGTTGGTTTAGTTTATGAGGAGTCGTCACCTTATGAGACTCAGATTTCTCTTTAGTAACATCACCAAAGCAACGAAGTAAATCGCACCATTGCCAGTTTGTGTTAATATCATTGTAAGAACTATAAGGTCCCATAATGACCCTTTCAATTGTGTAACCAGAGTTGTTCAAAATTATCAAAGTTGCGTCAATGTTGTATCGGAGCATTGATGAAAGTTCTTGTAAAGACATTTGCGCAGAACCATCCCCTTCCACACATACAACTCTACCCGGTAGATTAAAATCACGCAGAGCAAGCGATGCACCTAAAGTTGCAGGTAATGCATATCCAATAGAGGCCCAGTAGGATTGAATGATTAACTTTGATTTTCTCATTGTCATATCAGGAACAGCAAAAAGAAAAGAGCAAGTTTCCACAATCAAGACATCGTTTTCTTTCAAATTTTGGTTTAGTGACTCAATTAAATCGTCTTGATGAAGTGATGAAACACGAGGTCTAGAAGTTTCAGGAGCTTCATAATATTTTGCTGGGTGTTGGTATACATTTGCATTGGAAAGCTTTACCGTTTCAATTTTCTCTATCAAAACAGGTAGAATATCCATCATTGTTAAAGAATCATCGAATTTATCCCCAATTTGAATATACTGAGATGATAATACAATAAGGTTTTCGTTTGCAATATTGAAAGTAAAAGCACCACTGTTCAATTCATGGTCAAACTTACCAATATGTAAAACCAAATCTGAAGCTTCAATTAGTTCTGCCACTGCTTTCTCGTACTTACCAAAATATGTTCCCATGAATCTTGGGTTTTTGTATTCATCAACTATACCTTTAGCACCAAAAGTAGAGTAGATGTTAGCTTTGTTATCTAATTTCTCTAAAAGCTGGTTAAATTCAAGTTCCATTCTAAACTTTCTTACAAAATCATCAACTAAAACTGACATATTCTTGGATTCATAAATCTTGCAAAGAATTTCATCCACACATGCATTAATTCTGGAAGCTGAACTTTGCATCTCATAACACAAGTCGATTGGTTGATTCAATCTTCTTGCTGATATTTTAGTCTCAGGTAAATCACAAGGTAAAAATATGTAACCTGGTCTACTGTTTCTCCAAACGTTAAGAATGACTCTATCAATCATTTCACAAGCTTCATCCATATCCTCTTCAATTGAAGCAGTATCACAAGCAAATTCTGTTGCAATTCTTTCATATTTATAGTGGTCACTCTTCTTATAGTTCTTCTGATTACCAGCAAGATGATGAATATTTAAGGTTTTAGGATTCTTTTTAAATTTCATTGCACTTGTTCCAACCAAATGTAAAACAGGCGCGTATTCAGTATATGCACCAGCAATACCGTTTAAAGCACTTAATTCTCCAACACCATATGTTGTTAACACAACACCAATATTTTGTGAAGTTTTAGCATATGCATCAGCAGCATAAGCAGCATTAAGTTCATTACAGCATCCAATCCAATTCAAACCAGATACTTTATATATTTGCTCCAACCATCTAAGATTAAAATCACCAGGAACACCGAAAACTGATTTAACACCAAGTTGTAATATTCTTCTAAATATATACTCACCTACAGTAATTTCTGTATCCTGGTGGACTTGTGATTTGAGCTGTTCAATCATTTTTTGCTCCGCTTCAGCGTTGACATCTTTAATAACTGGTGTAGTTTGTAACATACTTTTCTATATTTTTCTATATTGTTTAAAAAAGAGAAAAAAGAAACAAGAAAAGAAAGGAGGGAATAGGAAATGGGAGAGGTGAATCGAGAGTAGTACTGTAGATTTAAGTTAAAGTGGGAATAGCCGTTAAATATACTTGAGAATAAGAGGGGTTGTGGAACTCACACACACAACCTCCTTAAAAGTGGTCTAGCTAAGGTTATGCCATGAAAAAAAGCTAAAAACCCAATGTTTTTGCTACTAACGTCAGGCCTCTAACCGAGTCTCCCCTGCAAATCCCGGCTATAGGCGCGAATAGCCGAGCCTGCTAAACTCAGCCATTGGCCGCCCTTAACCGAATGGTATCTCCGAACTCCGTGTTTAAGCGCGGCTAGTCCGTTAAACGGCAAGTGCTCTAAACATGATCTTCCAGATTTTTGATCACTATATCTGTCTCAGGCTCCGGTAATACTGGCACTGGCGAGTAAACACGCTCACTCACCTGAGGTGCTAAAGGAGGAGACTGAGTATGTTCATGTGTTCTTTTTCTTGATCTAGCCGTTTCTATCGAATCGTCTACACTCAATCTATTAATTTTATCGTTTATTATCTTCATAGAGTTACATTGTAATTTTTGTGACGTTTCTCCTTTGTCATTATTGCTTTTTAATTTATTGTTTTTTAGTCCATTGTTTTTTAGTCTATTGTTTTTCAAATAACCTTTAAGTATTTTTGTCTCATTCATATCATCATATTCCTCGTCATGGTTGTCTTCTTCAACATCTGCATCATCCTCTAGTTCTTGGTCATTTTCTTCCGTTACAGGAGGAATAGGAAATTTCATATTGGAATTCCGCATATAAATTCTACCACTTTTAGAAGGCTTTCTTTTGTCATTTTGATTTGAACGTCTGCATTTATAGAAACTATTGGCAGCTTCCGCCTCTTCATCATCATCTTCAGTAATGTCACCTATATTTACAGCATGCATATCAACAACATCATCATCATCATCATCATCATCATCATCATCATCATCATCATCGTCGTCATCATCGTCATCTTCATCATCGATAATACCACCATCGGCATTATCGTCCAATTCGCTGGATTCTTCTTCAATGATAAGACTATCACGATCATCCAATGTGAAAATTGGCTTAGATCTGTAAGCCTCGGCATTATGAGTAGCCCATTTAGTTGTAAGTTTTGAATTAAGGGGTGATCTTCCTCTAGTTGTGCGATTGTTGTTGCTATTTGGCATAAACACCGACGTTAAGACCGTATTATTGGTCTTCTTCTTCCTATTGCTTGACGAGTCAACGGAGTTAGTTCTCGAAAGAGCAACAAACGAGGAGTTTGGTGACTCTGCCTGCGAAAATGTGACAGACCAATCACTCACAGCTCTTGAAAAACGTGGCTTACTTGAGTTTTGAGGTGAGCTTAAAAATTGAGCATTCTCATGGGTTTGGTTATTATAGCTATTCGCATGGTAATTTGCAGCTGAGTTTATGTTGACATCAACGATATCGTAATGATTGTTATTTATGCCACCAAATTGTGCTGATCGTGCATTGTTATTAGAGTTGTTCAAAGTACTCAACATGTTTGTATCAGTCGAATATCCAGTTATGTAACCAGAACCGTTGGAAGTTTCACTAGCCATAGATTGTGCAGAATACACAGAAACTTCTGATCCTGGTCTAGTAGGTTTTGTTCTTTTTAGTTTCAAGTAGTCTGGAGTAACTGGTAATGTTTGATCGCTCTCACTTTTAGTAGGAATAATTGCTTTTTGTGGTTCTTTGAATTTAATCTTTGAAATTCCAACTCCTGAATTTTGATCATCGGAATCCATTTTTGTATTGCTATTCTCAAGAGAATCACTTTTAGTCTTCTCTTCTGTTGGATTTTTCGTTTTGAACATATTAAGTAATGGTTTGAATAGTTTAGTTTTATAATTTCTCTTAGAGTCATTAGAGTATTGTGTACTCTTGGATAAAATACTTGAGTGATCGCTGGATTTTCTTAGCGTAGGATATTCATCTATTGAGTTTAATCGTTCTAAAGAGTTCCTCTCCATATTGCTTCTGTTTTTACTAGAGGAACCCGTTCTATTCATCGATGTTCTTTCAATACTAGCTGATTCATCTTGCTTCTTATTGGCTGAACCGTTTCTGGACAAAAATGTAGAACTTGTTGTATCGGATTGTATCGGAGAGGGACTAAAAGCCTGCCTTGCAGTTCCCATAATTGATTTCGACTTTGTTTTTGTAAGTTTCAGCACACTTCTACGATTTAACTTTCTTGATTTTTTCTCTTTTCTTAATTTCTGATCTTGCAAAAGAGACCATATTCCATAAACATTGTCCAAAGTTTCTTCTTGAATAGATCTTTTCAAAATTTCCTTGTCAATTCCTGCATTTACTAAATCTTTGAATAATGCCTTTTCAACTGTACTTAACGTAGACCAGCTGCGTTTATCTTTGACATCATCCACCATAAGTTTTTTAATTATTTTTAGTTGCTTACCTGAATCATATGGACCAAGGAATGGCATAAGCAATAAATCTTCCAATGAATTCAACCTATCCTCTACGTTCTTAGACAGCATTTGACACATCAAAAATTTAACATTATCAATTTTACTAGTAGATTCCATATGTGTAATCGTGACTCCTTCTAAAAACCTAGGTGTTTCGTTAATTATTGCATATTCTAAATCTTTAATATCCAGTGAATCATCAAAAGGCATCTCCCCTGCTAACATAGTGTATAAAATCACGCCGAGTGCCCATATATCTATCTTAATACCAGAATAGGGAACACGTTTCACCATTTCAGGTGCCATATATGCACCCGTCCCGCAGTATTCCGACAGTAAAGATTTAGGACCATGTTGCATAAACGGGAGTTCACGAGTGAATCCAAAATCGGAAAGTTTTACATTCATTTGTTTATCAAGCAAAACATTTTCCAATTTCAAGTCACGATGACAACATCCATTTTTATGTAAATAATGAACGGCTCCAGCTATTTGAACAAATATTCTCAATGCTTCGTCAACATTGAGATTTCCTTGCTTTGTAACATATTCAAAGAGATCTCCGGATGGATAATACTCAAGAATCATGTAAACTGAGCTTTCTGTGAAAATTATTTCATAAAGTTTAGTTATATGAGGATGATTTCTAAATTCTTTAAGATAATAAAATTCTCTCATAAGATTGTCATTGGTGTAACTAAGATTTGAATTAGAGCTAGAATTTGAATTCACTTTTGTAGCAGCTATTCTGTTACCTTTCTTCAAACAGACTTTCAGTCTCAACATGCTATGATATCCCAGGTAAACTTTACCAAAAGCACCAGAACCTATTTCGTCCAGTAATTTATAGTTACCTACAGTTTTCAACTCCGGTTGAGAGAATTTCTTAATCAAGCTGGTATATTCCTCTGATCTCTGCACAAACAATTGCAATGTTAGTATCGTCTAATTGATAGGGCATCTTCCGAGTTTGTTACATACCTTAATGTATACAGCTCTTTCATCAATCAAATATCGGTTAGACATTTTATTTCCAATTTGTGTATGGAGATTTTGGGGTATTGATCCTGATAAAGGTTTGAACGTTTTATGCATGTACGGTTTTTGAAAAAACCACGGTATTATTCCCGTAACGTCCCTTCGCGGTTTACGTTTAGCAAACCAGAATACGCATAGTTCTAATGATGCTCATAAATGTATTTATACGTTTGAAAATTTATATTAAAAAGCTATAATAACAGTAGTAGAAGAGTGAGATATTTTGAATAATAAGGAGTGAACGTAAAGAATGCTAAAACATGCTTTACAAAGGTTTCCCGTCAAGAACAACCAGAAAACCACCAACTAAATGTAGTGAACCACATACAAAGACATCAACAGGTCCTTCTAAAGTTCTAATAAAATTAACACTTGTTTCAATATCATGAAACAAATGTTTCCGAGCCTTTTTGTCAAGCTTATTGTAAATTTCTGCCATTTGAGTTTGTACATCAAGAGAAGAAACAGCTTTACCGTCAGTATTTATTGAGACCAAGTCAACTGAGTAATCCCCTGATGACCAAGTGACATTGGTTGTGAAAATAACATGATCAAACTTAATATTAGACTTCTCCATTTCTTTGAATAATGTTGTTAATAAAACACCTGGTTCTCTAGTTTGTTGGTTGAAAAGCAAGACATGCTTCTTTTCTGGATTTGTAACTTTTGTAAACCAAGCAGAACCATTTTGAACACTATCAGTTGTGTGAGCACCATCAAGATGCCAAATCAAATCAGATTTACGTTTTGGATCTTCAATTATTTGACATCTACCAGGCCACGTAGCCTTCTCTAAACCAGTAATAAATTCTTCTGGCAATACATCAATATCAATTTTGTAGCCTAATTTAGTTAAATGTGCATGACATAGGGCAATTGCTAATGATGCATTAATTTTTTGAAAATCACCGTTAAGACCTAATTTAATATGATTTAAATCTGATCTTTCATTAACAACTTGAAAAGAAGCTACTTCCTTTTCAGCTGCTCTCTCACGTATCACCTTTAATGCACTCTCTGGTTGAACAACGGAGAAACAAGCTGCATTTTTCTTAAAAATACCACTTTTATTCCATGCAATTTCTTCTATAGTATCACCTAGCATGATTGTATGATCTATACCAAGGGTACTAATACCACATGCAGTTGGCGATTCGAAAACATTTGTAGAATCATATTCTCCACCAACACCGACTTCATAAATAGCAGTGTCAACACCTTCACTGATGAAGGCATGAAATGAAAGTAAAGTTAAATAACGGAAATAAGCTGGTTTTACACCTTCACCCATATGAGGAAAGACATTTAAATCAGAATTTGATTCATCTAAACGATTCCATACTTCAAAGAAATACTTTGTGAAAAGTTCTTCACTAATTGGTTTACCATTGATCATGATTCTTTCACGAACAGTTTTCAAATGAGGTGATGTATACAAACCAATTTTAGTAATTTTGTGTAAATCAACTGAACGAATAGAATTTGAGGAAGAGTTTGATAAGGATCGACTATTTTCAATATTTTCCAAAATATCAGCATGATCATTTCTAATTGAAGTTGAACTAACAGCAGATAAAATAGCTGGAACTCTATATTGGTTAATAATACTTTGAATAAATGCACAAGTTGAGCCTTTACCCTTAGTACCTGTAACATGTATCACATTTAATCTGTTAAAATCACTTGGTTTATAACCAATTCTCCTTACCCATTCAATCATTTCAGGCATAAGCATTGAGTTCCTGTTTATACCGGACTTCCTAACAGCATCGATAGTTGCAAAGTTAGATTGAAGGGTATTGAGAGCCTGAATCGCTTCTTTGTAAGTTCGTGCACGATTCATGGCAGTATCTTGAAGAACAGATTCGTTCATTTAGCAGCAGATGCCGGCAATGAGGAGAATTAACTAAGCGGTACTCACTAAGAAGAGATCCAAGGAAGAACAACCTAAGTTGCAGATGGTACTTGCACAAAACTGGTATTTTGCAATCTGCAAGAAATGACAAGGTACTGGAAAGTCCACTCACTTTCCAAGCACACAAATACACACACGCCTGCCATTTTTCAGATGTGCCTGGAGAGAAAAAAACAGTTTTCCCTCTGGGAGTCTCTCTGCCGTAGGCGAAGATTTGGACAGGAGGAGAGAAAATATTTTTTTTTTTTTTCTGGCTTTTGACACCAAATGAAAATTTTCAGTTTTCATCTACGTCATCATCACTGGCAGGACCTTGGCCTGGCCAATAGAGAATGTTTCTCTCTTGTTTAGCGTTAACAAGTTAATTAATATAATACATTACATAGTAGAACATGTGGAGAGGGGAAATGGATATAAGAAGAAAAGCAATATGCGGAACATAGATTTGTAGATGTAAACTACTTTAAAAGTCATCATCAAAGGTGAAACCACCATCTGCACTGGTTTCCTCCTTGTTTGTCTTAGCCATAACACCAGCTTTTTGATAATCGGAAACTCTCTTTTCAAAGAAATTGGTTTTACCTGCAAGAGAGATGTTTTCCATAAAGTCGAATGGGTTACTAACTTTGTAAACTTTCTCTGATCCAAGAGCAACCAGTAATCTATCTGCACAAAATTCAACATATTGACACATTAAATCTTTGTTCATACCAAGTAAATTAGCAGGTAATGCGTCTGTGAAATATCTTTGTTCAATTTCAACAGCTTCTGTAATGATTTTTTGAACAATCTTTGTATCTGGAGTATTATTCAAATGAGAGAATAATAAACATGCAAAATCAGTATGTAAACCTTCATCTCTACAAATTAATTCATTTGAGAAAGTTAAACCTGGCATTAAACCTCTCTTCTTTAACCAGAAAATAGATGCAAATGAACCAGAAAAGAAAATACCTTCAACTGCAGCAAATGCTACTAATCTTTCACCGAAAAGTGCATCTTTATCACACATCCATCTCATTGCCCAATCTGCCTTTTCCTTAATACAAGGAATGTTATCAATAGCATTGAAAAGGAATTCACTTTCCTTTGGATCCTTAATATAAGTGTCAATTAAAAGAGAGTATGTTTCAGAATGGATGTTTTCCATCATAATTTGGAAACCATAAAAACATTTAGCTTCAGGCACTTGAACTTCAGCACTAAAGTTTTCAACTAAGTTTTCGTTAACGATACCATCAGAAGCAGCAAAGAAAGCTAAAACTCTTGAAATGAAAAATCTTTCATTATCATTTAATCTGTTATTCCAATCATGTAAATCTTTAGATAAATCAATTTCTTCAGCAGTCCAAAAGGAAGCTTCTGCCTTTTTGTACATTTGCCAGATTTCATGGTACTTAATTGGGAAAAGAACAAATCTTCTCTTATTTTCAGTTAATAATGGTTCATCCTTTTCCATCTCCTTTAATTTATGTCTATGAACCTTATGCTTTGCTAAGAATTTTGCATGTTCACTAATTTCTTCTTCAACAACAGGTGGTTCTAAACCTGCTGCAATAGCCTTTGCATTTGCTGCAGCAACCAGAGAAGATGTTAAATCTGTTTTAGATGCAGAACTGATATCCAGTGAAGACAATTGATTTGCTGTAACTTTAGAAGGAGTTTCTTGAATAGACATGGTTATTTACTTGTAATTAAGGAGTGACTTCTTTGGTAGAAGAAGAAGAATAGGATGCAGAGGTGGAAAGAGCAAGACACGTAAAACGACGAGAAAGAAGCGTGTCTTTTATAAGAGATCCAAGGGCGACTGCACCCACTCCCTGTGTGGGAACATTTTTCTCTGTTTACGCGTGCGTTTCACTGAAACGCGTTGTTGTTTTCGTGTGCTGGTAGAGCTGGTTGTACTTTGTGAGGACGCGTTTACCGTTTACCAGCAAGCTTTTGATCTGTCAAGACCGATATCTACTCCGTTTGTTTGTTTGTTTATTTATCTGTTTGTTTGTTTGGTGGTGTGTTTGTTTATCTCTCTGCACTTATCGGAGTTTTTCCTTTGATTCATCTTCTAACACGTGAACTGTAATTTCCTTTCCTGTTGCGTGACCTTTATTCATGATGTCACACAACTATAACTCGGATTATCTCTTTTTGCTTTATTTTTAAAATCGTACAATTATAATATATCTATACAAATATCAAAGGATTATAACTTCATTAAACTAAATGTTCATATAAGTGGAAGCATCAACACCTTCTTCTGGGAATTCTTGAATCTTAACATCGAATCTTTCTTGGATTTGATCTAAGATTTCTTGATCCTTTTCACTAGAGATAAAAGAAATAGCTAAACCTTTAGTACCAAATCTACCAGCTCTACCAACTCTATGCAAATATTGATCTGCTTCACTTGGCATATCGTAATTGATTGCTAAGTTAATTCTTTCAATATCAATACCTCTACCGAAAACATCAGTAGAAACACAAATTCTCTTGTTGTATTCTTTGAATAACTTGTACCTTTGAATTCTTTCTTCTTGTGGAATACCAGAATGAACAACAATAGATGGGAAATTAGAGTCAACTAACAATTGGTTTAAAGCAGTTGCTCTCTTTGTTGATTTAACAAAGATAATAACTTGATTGAATTCTAAAGTATCCAAAAGTTTTGCCAATTGAACATTTTTCTTCTCTTCTGACAATTTAATGTAGTATTGTTGTAAACCATGCAATGTTAATTTCTTTTCATCATCAACAAAAATCTCTAATGGATCCTTCATGAATTTTTTACAAATTGGTCTCATATCATTAGACAAAGTTGCAGAGAACATCATAACTTGCTTTTGGAATGGAGTTGCTCTAAAGATTTCTTGAACATCTCTTCTCATACTGAGACTTTCTAAAACATTATCACATTCATCAATAACGAAATTTTTAACATGCTTTAAATTGATTGCATTTTCTCTAACTAATGCGGTCAATCTACCTGGAGTTGCAACAACAATATGTGGGCATGTTTCCTTGTTCTTTAAGATTTCAATATCTTTCTTGATTGGAACACCACCATAGAAAACTTCAGTCTTAACTTCTGGCATATACTTGGAGAATCTAGTATACTCATTTTTAATTTGATAAGCTAATTCTCTAGTATGACAAATAACAAGTGTAGAAATCTCACCAGGAGTTGGATCCAATTGTTGAAGAGTTGAAAGAACGAAAACCGCTGTCTTACCTAAACCAGACTTTGCTTGACATAAAACATCATTACCAAGAATTGATTGTGGAATACAAGCTTGTTGAACTTCAGAAGGATGTTCAAAACCACAGTCTGCAATTGCTCTGACCAATTCTGCCTTTAAAAGGAAATCTCTGAAACCTGTAGTATGAATACCAACATATGAACCTTTTTTGTCAGTTTCATTTGCATTTTCAGCAGAACCTGTAGTTTCAGTTGGTTGTTGTTGTTGAACTTCTTCGGAATCGGAGTAGTCGAGTAATTCTTCTTCACCTTCTGCAGACATTGTTAGTTGTTACTTGCTAGAGAAAAGGGGACAGAAAAGAGATAGACCTGACAGAGACAGCAACAAACAACACTTGCCGGTGGAGTTTGCCACATGTGAACAAAATGGAGGTGCGCAAACGGACACGAGCAACAAACCTCGTCTTTTCAGTTGCTCGTGGTGCACGGGTAATTGCTTTCGTGTCGCCCTTTTTTTTTGCCAGAGGACCGGTATGAATGATGTGCAAGATTTAGAGTGCAATTGCCATTCATTTACGTGTCTTGATCGTCTTTGTGGGTTCTTCTGCTTCGAAATATAACACCAGACTACCCGAATACACACTAAAATGTCTTCAGAGTATGAAAGAATATATTTGAATCAATCCAAGCTTCCAGGAAGAATGAGAATTGCCGATTCTGGTCTTGGTTGGAAAGCTCAATCTGTTCCCGGATCAACAACTAAAACTACCCCTTTCCTCCTTCCAAGTGACGAACTTTTCAGTTGTTATTGGTCTAGAGGTTCTAGAGGTTATGAACTTAGAATAGATACCAAAAACAGAGGGGTTGTTATACTTGATGGGTTTGATGAACGTGATTCTGTCGGACTAAAACACGAATTGTCCAAAAATTTTAACATTCAACTTGAAACAAAGGAGCATTCATTGAGAGGTTGGAATTGGGGTAAAATCAATTTGGCTAGAAACGAACTGGTTTTCAATGTTGCTAATAAACCTGCTTATGAGATTCCATATGCTGAAATTGCAAACACTAATTTGTCCGGTCGTAATGAAGTTGCAGTTGAAATGGAATTAGTACACCCAGAAAACTCTGTAGAAAGAACTGGTGATGAATTGGTTGAAATTAAGTTTTATATCCCAGGTAATGTTGAAGCTAATGATGAAATGGATATTGACGACGAAGAAGTTAAAAAGGAAGAAACTGAGGTCAAGGAAGGTGAAGAAGTTAAGAAAGAGGCTAAACTGAAATCTAAGGCTGAAATGTTTGTCGAAGAATTGAAGTCAAAGGCAGATATTACTCAAGTTGTTGGTGAAGTTATTGTCTCATTTGATGAAGTACTGTTCCTCACTCCAAGAGGTCGTTACGATATTGACATGTATGAGAATTTCTTACGTTTAAGAGGTAAAACTTATGACTATAAATTACAATATACTCAAATTCAAAGGATATTCTCCCTACCAAAACTTGATGGTATGCACCATTTACTAGTACTTCAAGTTAACCCTCCTTTGAGACAAGGTCAAACAAAGTATTCATTTTTAACATTACAATTTGATGAACAAGAAGAAATTGAAGTTGAGCTTAACGTTGATGATGCGGAATTTGATGAAAAATATAAGGGTAAGATTAATAAAATATACAGTGCACCTACTTACACAGTCATAGGAAACTTACTAAAGGGATTAACAGAACGTAGAATTATTACTCCTGGTTCATATGTTTCTAAAGATTCATTACCTGGTATTTCATGTTCTTTGAAAGCAAACGAAGGCCATCTTTATGCACTTGAAAAATGTGCATTATTTTTGACCAAACCTACTGTTTTGATTCCATATTCAGAAGTTGCATCTATCACTTTTGCCAGAGTTGGACAAGGTTCTGCACAGAAAACTTTTGACATGGAAATTAGTACAATAAATGGTGGCCCAACACATAATTTTGGTAATATAGACAGAGCTGAACAACCTTTACTTGAAGACTTTTTCAGATCAAAGAATTTGAAAGTTAGAAACGACGAAAAAATTGCACAAGCAATGCTTGCAAATGCTATTGCAGAATCTGATGGTGAAGCGGATCTAGGCTCAGCTGATGACGAGTCACCAGATGAAGATTTCAATGGCGGATCTGAATCAGATGAATCCCCTGATGAAGAATACGACTCTGATGCAAGGAGTGACGATGAAGGATCTGATGCTGAACCAAAGAAGAAAAAGCAAAAGAACGATGATTAAATTATGTAGTGATTTAGGTAATCTTTGTAAATTATAAAAGAATAAAACATTTTGGTTACACAGAGCGCTTTTGCAATTCTTCTAAGATTGAATGTTTTAGTTCTTGATTGGTCTGTTTACATATGCGCTTACTTTTAGGTTCGAAAAGTGAAATGAGTTTGCTAACTTTGGTTTCTTCTAATTTTTCTTCTTCTAAACGCTTTAATAAACTATGCAACTCTTCAGTTTCCAACATTTCAATAGATCTTGTATCCTTTTGTCTGTCATAATTGGAGGCATTACATTTGTAAAGCTTGATAGTATCCCGGGAATTTTCAAGACTAGGTTGTTCAATGATTGTATTAAGGTGTCTAAATTTGTTGAAATTCAACCTGACTTGATCGCTTTCACTCACCAACAATGCTTTAGCTTTTCTATTCTGTTTCTTTTGCAACTCAGTTTCAACCATAGACTTGATTATGTCTTCATGAAATTCTAACTTGACTTTTCTCTGCTTTATTCGTTTTATTGATTGATCCCTTATTTGTGGGTTAAGTTTCGAGATACTTGGAAGTTTGTAAATAGTTTTAGCAAGTTCATATTTTTGTGATTCCTCAGATAGGGTTTTCAATGTCGGTTTCAACTGTTCCTTCAGTTGCTTTACAATAACGTTTACAATTTTCCTCTCATCAATTGAAAGTTGTGATTCTTGTGCATCTAGAGTATCTGCTTTTTCTTCAACTTCTAATTCACCAAGTATATCACCTGCAATAACATCATCAAATTTAATACTATCTGTACTACTACTTATGGAAGGATATTCTTCTTCGATTTTCCCTTTTTGAATTTTCTGCGCAATTTCTGTAACTTTTTCTACAACCACCTTGTCAAATTGTTCAGGTTCAAGGCACGTCATATCATCTTGCAGATCATTTTCTTCATCGTCACTACTGATATTAAAACTATCTGATAAATCGTGCAAGGAAAATGTTTTTGATTTTGTAGAATAGTGTGATTTAGAGTCCGTGCTCTCTTCTAAAGTTTGCTGTGAAGTGGAAAGTTCACCAAGGGGTTCATCAAATGAACTTGATCTAAAAATTGTTTTAGCAACAGTGTTTTCATCTTCGTAGATGCTTTCATCATCAGATGATGTTTCTATTTTTTTATTATCAGATTTAACTGGCTTAACAATATTGTAAAGATAAGCCAATAGATTATCGTCTGCCTGCACGTTACCCTTAGAGTTTGCAGCTTTATCATTTTTCAATTTGATTTCTGCTAGCATGCTTTTAAGATCATCCAATTTTGTACTACCGTTTAAAAGTTGTATTTTGGCCATTAAATATTGGAAATGAACAAGTTTACCAATATATTGAACTATTCACACATCCCTTCTTCGACTTTTAGTGACTGGTAAAGTTTACTTGATATTTTGATGTATCACAATTTTTAAAATTTTTATCCAAAAGACAGCAGAGTGTAGAAGCTCAAAGAAACCGAGTAGTGTTATTGATTTTTAATTGCCCTTTTAACGGATTGCATTTGATGTGTTGTCTTGGGTCATACTGCTCATTTTTAATTGGGTATGGCCAATATCATTTTCCAGAGTTTGAGTATGCATAGAGTACAACAAGCAAAAAACAGAATACAAATCAACAAAACTGATTTGTTGAGATCATTCAAATTATTTGAATTACCGATTTTACAGAATCTATAGAAGTGGCAGTAAAATTACTTTCATTATAATAGTGATATTACCAAATGCGGAAATTTAATTGAATTTTTTTTCTGGACCGCTCAAAAAGTTTGCTATGTAAAACTGATACTCTTGATCTGTTCATGATTTTGTTCTGTTTGAACATGTTTTGATCTGTTCATGATTTACGTAGAACATATTCTGTTCTAATATTTGAAGGACTATATAAAGGAAGTCATTTTCCCTTCTTTGTAAAGTACTCTGATCCATCCTTTATTTTCTGTCTTCCTTTAACATCTTCAACAAATCTCTTACGTTCTAATACTTTGGAACAATTCGAACAATAAACAAGTCAAACTATTATTAATCTAATCAATGAGTACCAACGTTTCAGTTTCTTCAGCTAATGAAACAAGTCCTGCTACCCAACCCAACGTTTCTGGTTGGACAAAATTTGTCGATGGTTTTAAAAGGCAAGAACAGATTGACGTAAATTCTGCAAGTGATACAAGCTCTAGCAACACTGATATTGAAAAAAATAACGGTAACACTAACGAACAACCATTGAAAAGAAGTTTAAAAAATCGTCATATTCAAATGATTGCTATTGGTGGGTCAATTGGGACCGGGTTATTTGTTGGTTCAGGTGCTGCTTTAAGTAGCGGTGGACCAGCATCATTAATTATTTGTTATTCATTAATCAGTACTATGATTTTCACTACGATTCAAGCATTGGGTGAACTATCAGTTACTTTCCCTGTTAGTGGATCATTTTTAGCACTTAATTCTAGATTTTTATCACCAGCATGGGGGTTTTGCATGGCATGGAATTATCTTTTGCAATGGTTAATTGCATTACCATTAGAACTTGTTGCTTGTTCAATGACAATGGGTTATTGGAATGCTGATGTTAATCCAGCTGTTTGGATTTCAATTTTCTTTACATTAATTGCAATGGTTAATTTATTTGGAGTTAAAGGTTTTGCTGAGGTTGAATTTTCATTTTCAGTTATTAAAATTATTGCAGTTATTGGATTTTGTATCCTTGGAATTGTTATTAATGTTGGTGGTGGTGGATCAAAGACAGGATATATTGGCGGTAAATTTTGGTCAACACCTGGTGCATTTAATAATGGATTTACAGGATTTTGTTCTGTTTTTGTTTCTGCAGCATTTGCATTTTCAGGTACAGAATTAGTTGGTTTGACATCAGCTGAAACTGAAAATCCACGTAAAACTTTACCAAAGGCAACAAAGCAAGTTTTCTGGAGAATTACAATTTTTTACATGGTTTCATTAACAATTATTGGATTATTGGTACCATATAATGATCCAAGATTGATTGGTAATGGATCAGGAGCTGAAGCATCACCATTTGTTATTGCAGTTAGGAATGCAGGAATTAATGTTTTCCCATCTATTATGAATGGAGTTATTTTAATTGCTGTTTTATCAGTTGCAAATTCTGCAGTTTTTGCAACATCCAGAACATTGACAACATTAGCAGAACAAGGATTTGTACCAAAGATTTTCGGATACATTGATAGATCCGGTAGACCATTAGTTGGAATTCTAACAGCATTAGGATTTGGATTATTAGGATTTTTAGCATGTGCACCAAATCAAAGTGAGGTTTTCTCATGGATGATGGCATTAAGCGGATTATCATCAATTTTTACATGGATGTCTATTTGTCTTGTTCATATTAGATTTAGAACAGCATTAAAATTTAACAATAGATCTACAAAAGAATTAGTTTTCAAATCAATGAGTGGAGTTATTGGATCATGGTGGGGGGTTATTTTAAACGTTATAATTTTAGGATTTGAATTATGGTCAGGTATGTTCCCAAGAGGTTATATAAATGGATCTGACGGTGTTAATTTTATGAAGATCAACTTGAATATAATAATCATTATACTTATGATTGTTGTCTATGTTTCATGGAAGGGTAAAGAAAGCAAATTTTATGTTAGCCTTAGTGAGATTGATCTCGACAAGGGTAGAAGAGAAGAAAATTTGGAAGAATTAATTGCTACTATTGCAGCTGAAAAGGAAGAATTGAAGTTAAAGCCATGGTACTATAGGCTATACAGTTTTTGGTGTTAATAAGGAAGAAGTCAGATAATATTTTGAGAGAAAAAAAAAGTAAATGAATAAATAAATAAATGAATAAATGAATAAATAAATAAAATTTAAATTAAAAAAATGATGAATAAAAATACAGTATTAATATAGGTAAAGTTTGTATTTTGTGTAATAAAATTGAGAATCAAATTAAGGTTTGAGAACGTGTGTAGCTTGTAAATTAGGACGTTGAAAAAATGGAAGATTTGCGCTCTGGATGGATGTCCGCGATTCTTCTACGAGTGGGATATGAATAAGATCTCTACACACAGCCACTAGTAGGCTAAGTTTACCAGCTTTATGAACGACCGTTTGAATAAAATGGGTTTAGGTAGTAATACCCGTAGTGATTGGAAAGCTGTCAAAATGTAGGGTATTTGGGTAAAACTCTTTAAACTCACACGTGGTAGGGCAACGACACTATACTGTTGCCGCACAGTGTGTGAAACAGAGACAATCAGATCACTAAAATCGGAACGGCCAAGTTCAACTGATACCATTGTGGCGGGAGAATTGCTGCAAAGAGAGCTCCGACAAGTTGGCCGCCAAGTGACTCTGATTGACGCTGATTGACACTTATTGTCGCTTATTGTCACTGGCTATTGGCCAGCTGTGTTGTTTAATGTCGTGTGCGCCTAACGCTCGGTCGAGCCCCACTTAGTCCCCCCGTTTCCCAACACGGCACTGCCCCGGACCCTGGCAGCAGCCGCAGACGGGCTGCTGAGGGGCAATCCAGTGTGTGTTGGGAACCGGGGGGACTGCTGCATCTATAGAGTCTAACCACACCACCACATCCACGTTCACAGACACCCCATCAAACACATCCGGACCCATAATCAGAGTCAGCGGCCGTATTCTGAGACTGATCCAGAGAAAGGAAGGAAAACCCCGTACGTAGCCAGGGACAATAGAGAAAAACAGGAAACAGAACCTCGTTCCGTTCGCGAGGGGGCTTTGCCCGCTGGAACAGGGGGCGCTGAGCGCTGAGGGGCCCTAAATTTCAAGTCTGACCCGGTCCGGTCCGTTCGCACATTCTAACGCCAGACTTAGTACACACCTCTTTCTTATCTGGTTGCAACAATACCGGTATAAATCCTTCCTTAACGTCCCAAACCCTCATATTATTTGACAGATCTCACATATATATATACCCTTAAAACCAATTTATTACTCAATTAAGTTTAACTTGGCACTCGTTTTTTCTTCTTTTCCCTTAAACTGATTTTCCGATTTTCTGGTTCTTCCTATTAGGCTTTATTCATATATCTTAACCAGCTGCTTTTTATCGTTCTTTTTCTTTTCAGCTCTTATCATTCACACGTACCTTTACAAAATTGCATTAAATCTTTACCTTCTTTTCATAAATGAAGTTTGGAACAGAGTTTAATTCAAGATCTGTGCTTAGATGGAAAAATTATAATATCGATTACAACCTTCTTAAAAATTTAATTAGAGAAGCAACAACCGGATTTGATGAAACTTCATCTTCTTCATCATGTCCAACATCCTCAGAAAGTGATGATACAACCGATTCTAAAAACTCACTCAATTCTCATCAAAAGAAATTACTTAAAAACTTATACAAAAATTTCCAAGATCAAATAGATTTTGTTTCCCTATTTGTGTTCTCTAAAGTTGGTGAAATATCAAGAAGATTATCTGCATTGAAACGTCAATGTAATATTTTCATAGAATCAGAATCTTCACATCCTGTTTCTGATATCACTTTAAGGATAAGGAAACGTAAACTTATGGCTTTACATAAGGAACTAGATTTAATTACTACTGAATTGAAAGATTTATCTAGATTCCTTTTATTACAAAAAATTGCTGTTAAAAAATTGTTTAAAAAATTTCTCAAATATTCTTCATATTCTAAAAAGCAGGCCTTCATAGACAGAATTAACGAAAAATGTTTACAACAAAATTCAAAATCTTTTATTCATTTAACACTCGATGATTTAACTTTAGAAACTACCTTACTTTATGATTTCTTAGATACTTATTTACATCAAGATGCTAAAAAAATAGAAGCTTCTAAATTTAAAAGAAATCCTTCAGTTCATACAATCGATTCACTTACACTGACAACTGAAAGTTACAATAAAAATTCTCCTTCTTCTCAAGAGGAGGAAGAAAATGAAAAGTCCCATTTTTCAAGAACAACTACTTTTGATATTGTATCCAAACGTAAAGGACCTAAATCTATGATTTTTTGGGTACATAAAGATAATTTAGATGAATTGAAATTTTTACTATCATCAGAATTTAAATTGATTACAGACGATTCTCCTTTTTCTAAGAATACTTTATTGAAAAATACTAGATCAACGTTCAACTTGAAAGAAAATCAAGAAAACGTATCTTCAAATGTACCAACACCCGTTTCTAATCAATCACCTAAATTTTCAAAAGATGATTTTACTCCAGAAACTCAAACAGTTTCCGTTTGGTTGAACAATCCAGATTGTTTCAACTTTGTAAAATCAACAGATTTCTCTAACATAAATTATACGCCTAAAACAACTCAAAACCTTCATTATTATAAGGCAAATCCTTATGCTCAAATTCTTGTATCCAATTTAAATAGTTCTCAAAATAAGAACAAAGAAGATATAAATCCAATATTGATTACTCCTATTGGTGGATTGAGACAATTTTCAATTGCAACCCTTGACAAATCATTAGTTGATGAATTATTTGATGATTCAACTTCAAATATTGACAAAGATGAAAAGAAATCAAAGCTGTTCAATGAGTGGAAGGAAAGAAAACTTCATGGTAATTCTCAAATGACTCAGCTGTCATTGAATTTTACCGTCGATGAAAATTTGAAACCATTAGCAAGTATTTCTTCAAGTAAATTAAGATTTATTAATCTTGACGAGTCAGATAAAATCAATTGTTATATCTCCTTAGATTGGGATATCAAAATCATGAAATCGGATTTGAATTCAGCTTCTTCAGAAATTGAAACTTTCCCTTACGCCATTCTTGAACTTAACTATGAATTACCAGAATCAGAATTACCAGAGAAGATACTGAACATTATTGATAGTTACTTAGTTTATCGTGTTGATCACCTTAATTTCTCATTGAATAATTTTCTTGTCTACTCTTTCATTAATCAATTTGATTCTTTTTCAGTTAGTGATGATGAAATGCTATTATTCATTGCACCATGGCACCAAGTTCTAAATAAAGATATCAGGAGTCTCCCAGAAATCAGATCAAAATCGATTCAGAAAGTTAATCCTGATACAAACAGCCCTTCACTCACACCCCAAGAAGGAATTTTACTAAACAAAAATGATGAAATTTGTAAAAAACCTGGATATTGGAACGAGTTTGATAATGGATCAGATTACGGCGATGATTCTGAAGGTTTCTATGTTTATGAGAATGACGGACATGGATCAAACTCGTTTACAAACTGGTTTACTAATCTTTTCCTTGGAAAACAAAATGAAACAGTTCAACCTAATGACATTGAATCAAATGCTAGTTCATTTTCTAATAACAGCGGATTAGAATGGATATCACCCGAAAATACAAACAAACTTCTCAAACTCACCGAAAAAATGTCCAAAATGGGCGATAAACTGAAGAAAACTATTTTCCAATTAAACGATCCTGATATTGGACTAGATGAAAATCTTTCATTATTACGTCGTAACAATAACAATAATAATAATAATAATAATAACAACAACAACAACGATGGGCTTAATTATGGTTCAATCAATGATGAAACAGGTTACGCCGATACTGAAAATGATGAATCAGATAGTGATACTGAAGCAATATTATCATCACTTCCACAACATGGCAGAGGATCCATTTCTAGATCTGATCTGTATATAACTAAGGAAAACCATGATAAATGCCTTTCTTTCTTATACTTAACTATGATTGTTTGTTCAACACTTACATCATCAATAGGTGCATTTATTATTAAAGCAATATTTGCCTCAAATACTTTTTTCCAACCACAATTAACGGCTGGAATTATAGTTCTAATCACATTTGCAATCTTCTGTCTGACTTTGAGTTTAATACTTACTGGTTTTAGCATTTCACTATTAATTTTCAGATTTACAAAGGCACCAATTTGGCATTTCCTAGTTGTTTGGAGTTGTGCATTGATTTCAACTACTTTCTTCTTCTATGGACTAACAACTTGCATCTAGTATATATTTTTTCAATTCTACATAAAACATAATTTACATTTTACTATATAAAATAAAGCACTATCATTTCATTAACTTGAACCCAAATTTATCTTGTACATATTCCGCTCCAAATTCATTATACTCTTCTCTAGTAATTTTCACCTTATCAAAACCTCCTTTGGCAAAAAAGGACTTACCCGCATACCAGGAAAGATAACTTTTATCATCACATACATTATCAAAGTTTAAAGCATTTGTTTGAGCTTCTATTGGCACTTCTGAATCGAGATCTTTAACAATTCTATTGGAAAATCCTGGTAAATTCGCAGTACCACCCATGCAGACAATATTGTTCGTGAGTAATGGTCTTAAAAGTTCAGGAACTGCGTCAAGTGATGCCTTGATTGTCTGAATCAAACCTGCCTTGTGTACACCGGACAATTGTGGACGAAATAAAAGTTCTGGAATCATAAATCTTTCATCCGTTAAGAGCAAGGATTGTGAATTTGCAAGATCTTGACCCAAATCATCATCGTCATCATCATCATGTTCGTATCTCATATTACTCTTCTCTAATGTTGATTTAAGTTTAAGTAGTTCATTCTGTGTCATCTTCGTCTTGTCCTTTAGTGGGAATCCTTTAAAGTCTGTTTTATTGTTCGGTAGTATATACAGTAATGACAAATCCGAATCAATTAGTTTACTCGTATTTTGCTTTAGCCTAGTCAACTTGTCCAAATTTGCATTAAAATCTTCAGCAACGTAACATGTTTGTTCTTTAATTGCATTCACTAGAACAGGTTCTTCAACAATATTGTAATGTCGAAATGATATTATCTCTCGTAAGTAACTGTTCAAAAATTTACCGGCAATAGGAAGCTTCTTAATTGCTTTATAATATGGAATCCCGTTAATCATTGGAACAATCCAAGTTGCTTCAAACCCTGAATCTATTACAAGCTCAAAATTCTTATACCCTTCATTATGTGCATTTGCACCATTGGCATCAAGCCATGGAGCTAATGTTGGCGCACTTGTCCTAACCAGACTTCCAATATTATATTCTTCAAACAGGATTTGATCAGCCATGTTTTGAAATTTCGATAGCGTAACAGGTGTTTCAACGTATAACAAATTCGCATCATCTAAGAAGTCTCCGTTACCTGAATCACAATTAGAATGAATAAACGCGTTATCCCAAATCTGATGCTCTAAATTCCATTGATAACATTGTCCATTACGTATAGGTCGCTCAAATGCAATCCCGGACAAACTTCCCGCTGTCATTGCAAGATCTTTCATTCTTTCATTCGTGCTTAGTGTTGATCCAAGATAAATCCTTTTGTCTTGTGTACGTATAATACAATTTGGGGTGGAGCATGGTACCTCCTGCTCTGTTACTCCAAATTTCAGAGAATATTGCCCATTATCTATCACCACATTTTTGCTCATACTCTTGTTCAACAGTTCTCCAACCAGAATTACAGGTTAATTCAAGATGTGTTAACTGAACTAGAAACATTACCAAAATTATCGATTAAGCATTTCAGCTTACGTAATAACCAAACCACGTGACTTTAAAAAAAATTTGATATGCGGGCTTTGAAATTTTGCCAAACATCATGTTAATGTTTGCGGTCTTTGAATCGAACGATTTGCTAATGCTCATTTTATTCCTCAAACTGACACCCACAGAAGTCCGAAAACATTGCACGGATTGGCGTAGCTTCAAAGTACAATAATTTTGAAATAATACCTTCTGCTGTTTTAGTTACTTTAAGCCGCATCTACAATTAATATCAACTTTTTAGCCTTAGAGCGCAACTCCACACCAACCCCCTAGTTATCTCTTCTTTGAAGAAGCTATACTTATTCCAATATCAACATAAAATAGAATCCAATATAAAAGGCTGGTATCAAATTTACCAATAATAGTTTTTGACTAAGTTATATAACGCTGCTAAATTTAAAAACAACCTCAGCCAATCAGAAGCCGTTTAATAGAAACATGCAAATGCAGGTGGTAAAAGACTCATCAAAATCTAAACCTGCAACTACTCCTAAACATGTATCCAGGGCGTGTCTTGAATGTCGTTCACGCCATTTGAAATGTGGAGGTCAAGAGCCAAGATGTGAAAGATGTGATAAACATGACCGCTCCTGCACCTATGTCAAGAGCCACCGTGGTGGATCACGTAAGAAAGGTGTTTTTAGTAGTAAAATCGTGAAACCAAAGCTAGGCAAAATCAATAAGGGAAGAGAAAATGAAATTGGGCTTAATTCCAATCAGATGAACCGTTTTGAAACACCTAGCAGCGCATCATCCAGCTCAGCGTTGTCATCAGATTTGCAATCAAGTTACAAGCTATCTGATATGCTTCCTTGTGTTAAAAATGGGCTTGATCATCTTTCCGAAGGCTCAAACTGTACTCAACAATGTATGCAAATTGAAAATTATAATAAGATGCCAGAATGTATGTCCAGTGCTATTGTGCGAAATTATAAAAAGAAAACATCAAAAAGAATTAACTACCACCCCCTTTTTAACGGTTCTAAAGATGATGAACCGATAAATCTGATATTTGATGATAAGAAATTGGTAAGACCAATAGAAAATTGCTACATTTCCCCTGCACTCATAAATGACTTGAATGTGAATTCCATTATCTCAATGTTTTACAATAATTTCTACTCTGCACATCCGTTTCTACCACCCAAGGATTGCATTTTGACATATCTTGATAGTATACCATATAAATATGATCTTTTATTGGCTATGAAAATCATGGGAGAAGGGCAAACCACCAACAAGTACGCTAAAGACGTTGAAACAATCAATTTCCTTTCCATTTCCTTGATCAGTTATGTTAGACAGATAGGAAAAGATTTTATTTCTCTTCAAACACTTTTGTTGGTCGCTATGATTACTCATATATCTTCGCTTCATGACCTCTCAACATTGATCAGAGAGACAGCAATCTCTCTTGCTTTGGAAATGAAATTGAACTATATTGATGAATTTAATGTCCCCGATGTCTTTTTAGACGTCAATGGGTTTATCACAGACAAAGATCCATCACCTATTTCTCCTGAAACCTGTGAGAACTATATGGAAAGCTTGTTTAAAAGTGAAAGGACCAAAAATATACCATATGATGTCTTAATTGAAACGATGAGAAAAACATTCTGGGAACTATACTATTTTGATTCTATATCAGGTACCGCTTCTGGTCATACTAAGTCTAAACTTGCCGTGCAAACATGCTTGGTTCTTTATCCAAAGTCACTACCTTTATCACAGTTTGACTTTAAGTCTAGAGCTGAAGCATGCAAACTTGTAAATGATGCTATTTCTTTGAATATTGCAATTGAATCAAATTCAGATCCACAACCACATTTAAATCATATGAGAGCGGCCCTTGGAAATTGGGATATGAAATTAGCCAATCCTGAAACTTACGGAATGCCTTACCTAATAGATCAATATGGTACTGTGAATGACGGTGTTTTTGAAGCCATAATGCTTCTAAATTATGCTCGAATCTTTACGCATAGACCGTTTTCTTATCTTTGGAAATCCGATGTTTCGAAGCATGCGAAGTGTACAGGGGAAGAAGAAACAGAAGAGCAACCTATCGATAAGAAACAGAAACCTCGTGACTCAAGAAAAATTATTGAAACCAGAAAAACAATTGATTCTGCTAACTTTTTGATGAAGACGTTGCTCGATTGCGATCCAGGTCAGACATGCAAGAGAACACCATTTTTAGCTTGTGCTCTTGCATTTTCTTGTCTTGTTCATTTAAGTGCATATTCTTGGGTCGAATCTAATACATTAAACCGTAATTCCGAATCCGCCACTGATATCACTTCTTCAGAGCTTGAAGTTTACACAGAATACATAAAACTTGAAATTGGATCTACGTTACAAATTTCACGTCATTGGTCCTTGTCGTCAAAACTAGTTATTCATATATCGGAAACTCTTGCAACAGTATCACCTAAGCTTTACAAGAAGGTTCAATCAGGAATATTAGGACTAGGATTCAGCTTGAATGATTTGACTGATTTACCTTCTATGAATACTCGCCATGAAAAAGAGTTAGAGAAGACGGAAAGAAATACATTAAATCAGCATGTTATGTCTCGTGCAAGGACATCAACCACGGATATGAGTCTTGCTCCAAGCTATCCAGTGCAACTTGATACGAGTAGGACATCTTCTGACAGTAAGGTATTTGATAATAGACATGTACCATACTATCCTCTCAATAATAGTCCAAATTTTTCAGCTCAAATGAACTCCCTTGATTCTTCTCAAGTTAGCCAGACACCATCTGAAGTGGTGACCGATGCACGATCAAACAACTTTATGATGGAGTTTAATGATTTGATGAAAAATATGAATCAAATCAACTCCACTGATGGAACGTCAGCATCAACTCTAGATTTTCCAGCAAACTCCCCAGATCTTGGATTTTTTGATCCGTTAAGCCCTAACAGTGATACAGGTTGTGACTGGGTTGACAAACACGCGTTCCAATTTGATGCTTTTGCTGCTAATGAGTTTTGAAAAGGGGTTTACTATACCAGCATACTATTATTCTTAATTTTTTATATCCGCTAATCTGTTTACTAACTTGTAAAATATAATATCTTATTGAAATACAAAAATTTATGCATACCATTATAAATACCAAAGTTTTAAACTACGTATTTTAAAATTTTTGTAGTTTCCAACAAAATCGTGTTTTTTGTCTACGTCTTTTCTAATTTTCTAAATTATTTTCCTAAGTCGGTATTCTAAACCATCTATTATACAATTACAAGATTTATTATTTGAGAGGCGAAACTAGTTCCAAACAGCGACCAATAATTCCCTCGACTCTACCCTTGAGAGCCCCAGGTTTGCATTCAACACTGAAATCGGAGAAGTTGATAATAGCTTCATTTTTACCTATTTTGATAATTCCTTTGTTTTGTTCAGCATCATGTGTGAAAGCAACACCAAATTGTGTCCTCAGCATAGGTACAATTCTGTCGAGTCTCGTCTTTTCATCAGTTCCGGAATAAAGATTTGTTATTGGCTCGTTAACTTCGTTTTCAGGTTCAGTTTTCACTTCAGTTTTTATCTCAACGTCATCTTGCTCTTCTTGTTTTACTATCACATTATTTATTTTAGTCTCTACTTCTTCATGGGGCTCTTCTTTGATAGCACCAGGGGAAGGTTTAACAAAATTGCCATTCTCAACGGAATGTTCGTTCCCTGAAGGGTGGTTATGAATGCAGCTTTGTGATGTAAGTTTAACTGATGATGGTGCGGAATCACAACTCAATAAAATCGCAACAGCAGAATCTGCAATCGTATCTTCCATTATACCAGACTCCCATTCAACAATGGTAACATATTTGTTATCGTCATGTTTCACCTTAACACAATCCATCACACTAAATTCGTAAATATTCTCACCATCACTCAAAACATTGACATCACCAAACATTTGAGAGAACTGCCAGTTCACTATACTTCTGTTGGCATAGCAACGAATAGTTTGGCTCTGTGTAATAGTTGTTGTAGTAAGTGTAGTAAATTCCTTAATATCATCTACTGCCATTAGGTTAATATCAAAATTTTTCTGAACCAGTATACCACTAACATATTCACCATCTTCAGGTAATTTCGCCGCCAGTTTCCCTACAACTTTTGCAACTTTTTCTGCCTTAAACTCTAAATCTAAAACAGTACTATTCTTGGGGTTATAAATTTTAATTTCATCTTCAGCAGTTTTAGACTTTTTGTATTTAGAAAGCAATGCTGATTTAAGTCTACCCATTGGATTTGATTCACCATGAACCAAAACAATTGTTTTTGGGTTGACAAGATCAATAAACTCTGCATTTTGTTCAAAGTCTACATGTGCTGCAAAAGAGATCTCTTCAACATTAATTCTTCTTGGTATTGCAGTTCCTGAATTATTCATAGCTGGAATTTCGGAAGGTTCACGCAAAAGATTTTTAGCCATTGTACCATCAATAGAATAACCTGTTAAAATAACGGAATTTCTTGGATCAGGTGCCCATTTCTCTAATATCCTTCTGGAAATACCACTTTGTAACATACCCGGTGAAGCCAATATCACACATGGTACTTTATCGTTCATCCTTTCCATATGTGTAATATTTTTAACGTATTTGAAGAAAAATGGATTAACATTTGTTTCAGTCATTTTTTTTCTGATTCCTTCATTCATCATGTAAATATATCTTTGATAAACTGCCATACATTTTTTAGCTAAATCAGATGCATAATAAATAGGATATTTTTGTAAGTCTTTATGGGAATCCCAATATTCCTCAAGAATGAGTAAAATTTCCTGTGCTCTACCTAGTGCAAAAACTGGAAGCAAACACTTACCTCCTTGTTGAATAGTGGAATGAATCATTTTCGTTAGTTTATGTTCACGTTCAAGTCTAGGAATATGAGTCGCTGTACCAAAGGTCGACTCTGTAATGAGTAAATCTGGTCTTTTATGTGGCAGTTCAGCAGAGCTCAAATGTCTATCTTCTTCTCTTGAATAGTCTCCAGTAAATAATATCTTTAAGCCGCCCATTTCAATAAAAAACATAGCTGCACCTAAAACATGACCAGCATGGTATGCTGTAAACTTTATACCATCAACTTCGATAGTTGAGTGATAATCGACGGTTTCAATTTTATCAAACGATTCAGCAAGATCTTCATCAGTATACAAGAAACTATTCTTATTTTCATCAGATTCAGAGTCATCTGCTATATTCGTAACTCTAACAAAATCATTTAATAACCATTTATAGATCGCCTTTGTAGGGTAAGTCATGAAAACTCTACCTTTAAAATTTGTATGCTGCATGACATACGGCAACGAAGCGGCATGATCTAAATGGAAATGACTAATTAAAAGAATATCAACTCTAGAAAGATCGAAATCATCATAGAAAGGTAGTGATTCTAATCCAGTATACGCTGGATGAACACCAGCGTCCAACATAACAACCTTACCTTTGTATTCAAGAATATGACATGAACGACCCACTTCATTACCACCACCTAGACAGTAAAACTTCAATTTTTCATCTTCACCATTCATCCTCCACGCTTAACAAGGGTATTTGATGCGGTATCAAGGGTTTTTTGTTCAGTACGTAGATGTAGTTTGTCTAGGTCGAGTTTAATAAATTTGATGGCTGTGCGCGTTCGCAACTCTGTCATTTTCAAACATGATTTCGGAAACTGCACAGTACACCCAGTTGTCTATCCTGTTAGTTCTGGCAAACACATACAAACTGATTTCCCTATAGTATAACAATGTCAGGAGTTACAGAACCACTTGATATTATTAAACGTTGCCTTGATGAACAAGTTTATGTCAAACTACGTGGCTTCCGTGAGATGAAGGGTAAACTTCACGGATACGACTCTCACTGTAATATGGTTTTGGGTGATGCCACGGAAACTATCTACACCGTGGATGAAGAAACTCAAGAGATTACATCAGCAACTGAAAAACATCAAATGGTTTTTGTTAGAGGTGATTCCGTTATATTGGTGACTGATGGAACTCAAAGTTAGATAATGTACACATTTTCACCATTCATTAAAGAATATTATAAAACTTGTATACTACTATAAAAATTCATAGACTTGGATTGAAAATTAAGTTTATTTATAAACAATGCAAACGAATACTTAGTGTTACATAGAATATCTTCTCCTGCTTTTCCTACCAGGATGAAACTCTTTCTTTTTAGGATGATTGAGGTTCCATTCTTTGAGAATGCCCTTTACTTTTTCGTCAGCATATTTAAACCCAACGTCGTAAATTTGATCAAATTTTCCGAAAGCTAAAGTAGCATATTCTTCAATAGGCGGTCTAAGATATGAACAACCTTTACTAGTTTTCGCTCTTTGTAATGCATTTACACTAGCGACATAAGCTAATCTCATTTGAATATCAGCCATTGTCGGAACGTTAGCATGTGCACTAAATGGATTAAGTCTATTGATTAAAACCCACCACCCACTTAACGAATTACCGTACTCCATTGGACTGCGATCATCTACAGACCCAACATCAACAGCAATGATATGCTTTGCACCTTGTCTTTGCATTTCTGTAACAGTAAGATTGTCAATATAACCACCATCCAAAAGCATCTTCCCCTCATCTGTAATTGGGGGAAGTAAAGAAGCCAAAGTCATTGAAGCTCGTATGTAACGCCATGCATATCCGCTAGTATGTACTTCCATAACTGAATCTGTTAGGTTAGTAGAATTTGCATAGTATTTGATCCAAAAATCTTCTATTCTTGAATCACCAAATGCTTTCCAAAGACCTCTATTAAATTCATGACCGGTAAGGTATGATGTCAAAGGTATAGTTAAATCCAGCAGGGAACGCCAAAGAGATCCCATTCTACCAGCAAATATTTTAGCACGACCATAAACGGGAACGAAATCGTATTCCTTGGCGTACAATCCACCAACAAAGGCACCAATAGAAGTACCACCAATGATATCAACAGGTATACCGTTATCTTCTAATGCCTTTATAATACCAACGTGACTTATACCTCTTGCACCACCACCACCTAGAACGAGACCAATACCTTGTCCTGTTAACAATCTAGCCAATCTCATGAAATCATCTTTATGTTCTTGCAAGGGTTGATAATATTTTTTAGATCTAAAATCATTGTTTTTCTTCAACACATGAAGGAAATCCGTATTGTTAACAATATTTTCAACTTTGGATATAATATTTTCGGTAATCTTTCGATGACCTAGGTGAAAATGTTGTCCTTTACCATGTAGAGATTTAACCTCAATATCAACCGATTGTGCATTACATTGCATTTGTAAATGATGATGAGAATGAACCCAGATACGATTTTTTAACCACTTATGAGTTGAACCTGGTTCAATATATCTATCAGGATGTAATAAGACCAATTCTGTACGAGCCGTTGTCCTTGATTTGACCAAAAGTCTTTCATATTCTCCAACATCTGGAGATTGTCTTGAATCAGCGAGTAGCAAAACACAATCACCTTGTTGGATACACGTACTTGTCCAATTTGAGTTTACCGAAGAATCACATAAGTAAATGACAATATCGTATTTTGATTCAAGTTCACTAAAATAACCACTTTGTTTCAACTTAGCTAGCTTGTCAAATGCATATTTACCCAAGTTGCTCAACGCTGCACTTTGATTTAATACTTTAACAGTTTTACCAACTTTTTCTAGGGCATGACTTAGCTGTTCTGCAAACTCAGCCAATGGAACCGTTCCATAAGTTGTTGGAAGTAAAGTGAGTGTTCTATAATTGGTAGAGCTCAGTGCAATCGGTTCATCTTTAATCCTAGTAGATGCAGTTGCAGAGATGTACACATTAGATGCCATTAACTTACCGTCATTCTTCACTCTACTAGCAACGATTCTGGAAACATTAACCATAATTGATGGATTACTCAACGAAATAATTTCGAAAAGCGTACGTGGAATTCTTGCCAATTCACTGTCTCTAATAGAAACAACAGTATTGAGTCTTTTACTCTTTGTGAGCACTTCAATCTCACCCATTGATTCACCTTGTCCAAATTCTCCCATAACCACCAATTTCCCATCTTCTTTATTCTCTGAAACTGCACGTAATCTACCGTTAAGAACAATGTATATACCATTTGCTGGATCCATTTGCCTATATAAAACTTCACCAGCTGAAGAGTGGATCCATTCCAATGCATAGTCTGTCAAATATAATTTTTTGTCTAACACTTTTAATAACATCTGTGCAATACCTAGTTGTAATCCAGGATGTCTTTCAACTAAGAAATCAAAGAATTCACGAGAGAAAAATGCAACATAAGAATCACTGTTTGCCCTAACATCAACAAATGATTTGGAACCAATCAACGTACCTAAATAACCTGCAATTTCACCAGGTCCAAGAGTGTAAAGATACTCTTCAATGACCTTCTCATTAAAATCTGAATCATTTTCATACTCATCGATATAAGTTCCAACAAAGTCACCTTCCTTCTTCAAATAGGTAACATCAAAAGAACCATCGATGATATAATAAATCCCTGGTGTTTGTTCATTGGATTTGATGATACGTGTGTCTTTAGGAATTTTGAAAAGTTTAATATCGTTAGCAAATTCCGATTTGATATTTTCAAAATTATGCATGGTATTGTATATTTCAGAATTAACAGAACTTGTATCTTCTGTACTAGTAAGACCTGACATGTTTGTAGTTGAATAAGTTTTCAACTTATTATACCTTCCCTTTGATGAATCATCAACTGGAGTTATATACCTAATTCCATTACTGATATTAGATGTTGATGTCATTAGTGGTGAAGTTAAATTACCAATAGATTGACTTGCCATACTGTTAGTTCTATGAATTTGGAAATTACCCTTATCAAGACCAATAAGAGTCATAATTTGAGTTGCTAAAGTATTTCGCATGGTTTCATCTTCAGTTTCATCATTATCACCACTAAATACCCTTTCGTTGAGTTCGTCAATTTCTGCTCCTGATAAAGTTGGATTTAAATTGACGTTCTTGCTTCTCGGTAATGGGACATTTGATAATAGATCACCAGGATTAGCAGAAGATCTGTTATTATCCAATTCAAGGTACCTTGATTTGTTTTTCCTTAATTTTGTCCTCGGAGTTGTTAGTGAACCACTTTTGGATGCCATTGATGTATCAGTTAAACCAAAACTTTCATTTTCGTCTTCTGTGCTTACAATAGATGCAGAATTTTCTGAGTTGTATACATTGTTTATTGATGAAGTTTTAGAAGATTTCAATGATTTTAGTCTTTTCGAGAAATTCAAGTTTATTGAAGAAGAGTCTGAATATAAGGGGGAGTCAACAAAAGTTGATCTTCTAATTTTCTTTTTACGTTTTGAAACTTTTTGTTTCCTCTCACGAGGTTCATTATCATCATTTGAAGAATTTTGATTTTCAATATAATCTATCGCATAGTGTTTTAAATAGTTTGGGAAATTTATGTTAGTATAATGATTTATGTTTATTTCAGTTTGAAAGATATTTGGTGTTAAATCAAGGAAATTATGAGCAGTTTGGAAAGTTACTCTGTAAAGTTTAGTAAGAATCATTTGAATAATATGTGATGCATCCTTTGGATATTTTTGAGCAATTTTAGTGAATGATTCCTTTGGGATCATTGATATTGTACAGTTATTTTTAGGAATTGCAATTAGTTCAGGAGCATTTGGTTGTGAAATTTGAGTTGGTTCCGGAGTTGGCTTTTGAGAAGGATCTAGATAGAAATTATCAGATGGTAAAGAAGGTAAATATTTTTGTGGGACAAACTTTGGAGTTGGTGTAAGGGAAGATAATGTTGGATGATTATCAGTTAATAAATTTAAAACGGCAATAAATGACGATAATGGAGCTCCACTTTTAATAATATTTAGCAATTGATATTTAACACCGTCAATTATTACTACATTATGAGTATCAGTTTTAGTAAACATCAAACCATTTGAAATATCATTATTTTTATTAGATTTAATATGATCACTTATTTTTGAATAAACCTGGATTTCACCTTCAACACAGATCGAGAAACCAGCACATTCATCTAAAAAGATTACTTCACCAGAATCAATTTTTTGAGTTTGTAAAGATTTTGTAAGTTCATGGAAAACAAGAGGATCCAAATAACCGAAAATTTTAATTGCAGATAAGAATTTATCAAGGTAAGATTTATTTTGATTTTGTTCAATATTATCACTGTTATTGATGAAAGTATCAAGAGTTGGTTTTTGAATTTTTGAATCTGTTGGTAGTCTAGAATAAACGGTAAGATAAGTGTATCTAATATATGCGTATAGTGGACCAGAAATTATTAAGAGTAAATAAACAATTGAATGTGCAGAGAATGTTATTTGGAAAGTTGTTGATAGAATCGAGAAAACGATTGTTTTCAACAGATAAAAGGAATAGTATATTAAACTTGATAAAGCTTTGAAAAATAGATAGAACAGATAAGTTAAGAAATAAGACACGTCAATAACTGAAGCTGTATCCTGTGATAAGTCGATAGCCGAGACTACTGACGGCAATGAATTTGAAGACATGATCAATGAGTGACACACGTTTGAATGGAGGGAATAAAGTATGATAAAATGAGGCTATAACCAAAGTTCCAACGGTGAAAGGGACTATCCAATTGTATCTAATGATGAAACCCTTGTACTTGCCGCTTCAACTGGCAACGGTCTGCAGCATTACTTGGATCAACTAATCAGTCTAAATTGGGCCACCCCGTGTTCTCCGACGGAACAGTTCCTCAACGGGGGGGCCGAGAACCTTCTTTGCGGGCTGTGCCGCCGAGCCGCCAGAGGAGGGAACGCCGCTGACGTAAGCAGCAACCGCTGACGTAAGCGGGGTGAAAGCTGAGCCCTCCCCTTTTGGTGTTGTTGGCACGTGTTACGTAAGCAGGTGGTGCTGGACTGTGCAAAATGTTGGACCTTGCGCTCCCGCCCAACAAACGGGGCTGCCCTCCTTTTCCCTGCGGTCCCCTCTCCCACGAATACCTCTCTCAATGTAGCATCCGCTCTCCAGGAACAGCAAAGACCAACTCAACGGCCGTTTCTCTTTTCCCTTCATTTTCCATTTTCCACTTTCCACTTTTGTTGATCTATTTTCAATTCCATCTGCTCAACCATTTCCCATTTCCCACTTACCATTTTCCTTCTGTTTCTTTCCTTTCTATTGTTACCCTTATTGCTCTTATATATTTCATTTTCTTCCCTCTTTCTTCTTCTTATTTCTTCCTTTCGTAGAGTTTTATCCAATTAAAGGACACACCGTTTCTTTTACTATATTATTTACATCTACTCACTCACTCACTCATTCAATCAAACCAACTCTCTCAAGTCATTGAACTTTATTTTTTACACTACACGTATCAAATAATACTAATTACTACCAATTGACTCGATATCTGAACTATCTCTTACTTTAGTCTTTTATCATAAACATTATACTCTTTCATTGAAATTTCTTACCACACTTAAATTCAATTGAAAGCTTTACATAATAATACTGAAAGAAAACATAAACTATATTTATCATTTATTTCAGTTTAGTTTTTTTTTTCTACACATAAAAAAAAGAAGATAATTACATCAATCGTTATTGTCATCTCTTCAATTACTATACTATTCAACTCTCTTGATTATACAATAAAAAATCGTATGTATTCTCTACTCACCTTGACATGTGAAAAAAAAAATAATCGCTGAGCTCCCTTTATCAATATTAGATTCTATTTATTATTATTATTATTATTACATTTTTTTCCACTAGCAAATCGCTCCATCGTGTTTTCCCTCTCTCAAATTTCACAAACTCAAATTTCACAAACTCACATTTCAGAATCGATGAGGACACTTTTCAATCATTGAATGTTATAATTGCTCATAATTTTTTTTTCACTATTCTTTCCACTCTCTTCCATTTCAACATCTTACTAACAATTAATGCATATTTTGCCTTTTAACAGTACAATGTCCCTTGTTAACAGACCATTGGCATTGTCTCATGGTTCATTAGAAACAACAATTCTAATTCCATCAGATTCTTATCTTTTCTATCAACAATTAACTTCAGATTTTAAGAAAACTTTACCTGAACCAACTGAAGGTTTTGCTGGTGATGATGAACCTTCCTCAAAATCTGAACTTTTAACTAAGTTTTTAGGTTATGTTATTCAATCTAACTCAATCGAATCAGAGAAAAATCAGGCTATTAAATTGATCTTATCAGATTTTGAAACTAGATATTTACAATCAAATGATATCCATACTTTTGCTTCTCAATTATTGGCTTCAGAAGAATACCCAACTACTCTTGAAAAAATTAATAATAATTTAATCAAAAATTACTTCACCGCTAAAACTTTAGTTCAATCTAATTTCTCAAATGAACCTTCAGCTTTATTCAAAGCTGCTTCTCAAGATAAAGCTTTAATTTATGCTATTTTTGGTGGTCAAGGTAATACAGATGATTATTTCGAAGAATTAAGAGAAATTTACAATGTTTACAATGGTTTACTTGCTGATTTCTTATTGAAAGTTCAATCTAAAGTTCAACAATTAATCTCTTCAACTTCTGATATCGATAGAATCTATACTGATGGTTTCGATTTTATCTCTTGGTTGAAAGATCCTGCTCATACTCCAAGTGTTGATTCATTATTATCTGTCCCAGTCTCTTGTCCCTTGATCTGTGTTATCCAATTATGTCATTACATTATTACTTGTAAAACTTTAGGTATCACTCCAGGTGAATTTAAGGCTAATTTGAAAGGTACAACCGGTCATTCTCAAGGTTTAGTTACTTCCCTTGTTGTTGCTTCCTCCGATTCTTGGGAATCTTTCGAAGTTGAAGCTTTAAAAGCAGTCGAATTCCTCTTCTACTTATCTGTTAGATGTTTACAAACTTATCCTTCAACTTCTTTATCACCATCAATGGTCAAAGATTCTGAAGAACATGGTGAAGGTAAACCAGGTCCTATGTTATCCGTTAGAGATTTATCACTGTCTGAAGTTGAATCCTTTGTTGAACAAACAAACCGTCATTTACCAAATGAAAAGCATATTAAAATCTCTTTAGTTAATGGTGCTAGAAATGTCGTTGTTACTGGTCCTCCTGAATCTTTATATGGTTTCAACTTAAACTTGAGAAATGCAAAGGCTCCTGCAGGTTTAGATCAATCAAGAATCCCATACTCCGAAAGAAGACTCAAATTCTCTTCTAGATTCTTACCAATTCATTCTCCTTTCCATGCAGATTTATTAACTCCAGCTACTCCAAGAATTTTAGAAGATTTTAAACACTCAGGATTAGAATTCGATCAATCAAAACTTTCCATTCCTGTCTTTGATACTTACAATGGTGAAGATTTAAGAAACTTCTCTGGATCCTTAGCTGCTAGAGTTGCTGAATGTATCAATACTTTAACTGTCAACTGGGAAACTGCAACTAACTTTAAGTCTACCCATTTAATCGATTTTGGTCCAGGTGGTGTTTCCGGTTTAGGTGTTCTCACTCATAAGAACAAAGAAGGTACAGGTTCTAGAGTTATCGTTGCAGGTGTTCTTGAATCTGCTAACGTTGAAGCAGAATACGGTTTCAAACAAGAATTGTTCAACAGAGATCCATCTTCATTAACTTACGCTCAAAATTGGTTAAACGAATTCAAACCAAAATTAGTTAAAAACTCCCAGGGTAAGGTTTTCGTCGATACTAAATTCTCAAGATTATTGTCTAGACCTCCTCTCATGGTCCCTGGTATGACTCCAACAACTGTTTCACCAGAATTTGTTACTGCAACTATTAATGCAGGTTACACTATTGAACTTGCAGGTGGTGGTTACTTCAATGAAGAATCCATGGTTGCGGCATTAACTCAAGTCGCTGAGCACGTTAAGCCAGGTTCCGGTATTGGTATCAACTTAATCTATGTTAACCCAAGAATGTTACAATGGGGTATCCCAATGATTAAATCTTTAAGAGAAAGAGGTTTCCCTGTTCAATCTTTAACTATCGGTGCAGGTGTTCCATCTTTAGAAGTTGCTGGTGAATATATTGAAACTTTAGGTTTAACTCATTTAGGTTTGAAACCAGGTTCTATCGACGCTATTGGTCAATGTATTACCATTGCTAAGGCTTACCCACATTTCCCAATTGTTGTTCAATGGACAGGTGGTAGAGGTGGTGGTCACCACTCTTTTGAAGATTTCCATCAACCAATCTTACAAATGTATGCAAAGATTAGAAGATGTTCTAACATCATTTTAGTTGGTGGTTCAGGTTTCGGTTCAGCTGAAGATACTTACCCTTACTTAACAGGTTCCTGGTCTAGAGCTTACAATTACCCAGAAATGCCATTTGATGGTTTCTTATTTGGTTCCAGAGTTATGGCATCTAAGGAAGCTCTCACTTCTGAAGCTGCAAAGAAATTAATTGCTGACTGTCCAGGTGTCCCAGATTCTCAATGGGAACAAACTTATAAGAAGGAAACTGGTGGTATCTTAACCGTTAAATCTGAAATGGGTGAACCAATTCACAAGATTGCAACTAGAGCTGTTAAATTCTGGAAAGAAGTCGATGATACTATTTTATCATTGCCAAAACCAAAGATGTTGGAAGCTTTACAAAAGAAGAGAGATTATATTATTTCTAAATTAAACGCAGATTTCCAGAAACCTTGGTTTGCTAAAAACTCTGAAGGTGTTTGTGATGTTAAGGATATGACTTATGCTGAAATTGCAGAAAGATGTGTTGAATTACTGTACATCAAGAAACTCGGTAACTGGATCGACCCATCTTTGAGAGACTTTACTGGTAAGTTCTTGAGAAGAATTGAGGAAAGATTTACTACCAAACCAACTACCTCTCTCATTCAATCTTTTACTGAATTGAAAAACCCAACTGCTGTTTTAGACGCTATTTTCAAAGCTTACCCACAGGCAAAGACTCAACTTATTAACGCTGAAGATGTTGACTACTTTATCGCTTTATGCTTAGATCCATTCCAAAAGCCTGTTCCTTTCATTCCAATTTTGAACGATAAGTTTGAATTCTTCTTTAAGAAGGATTCCTTATGGCAATCTGAACATTTGGAAGCTGTTGTTGATGAAGATGTTCAAAGAACTTGTGTCTTATACGGTCCTGTTGCTGCTCAATACGTCAATAAGGTTAATGAACCAATTAGTGAAATCTTAGATGGTATCCATGAAGGTCATATTGCTAAATTGTTGGCTGAAGAATACAACGGTGATGAATCTGCTATTCCTGTTGTTGAATATTTCACTTCTAAGCCAACATCTGTTCCTTCATCCGTTCCAGCAGTCTCTGTCTCACAATCTGCTTCTGAAACTGTCTACACTATTGGTTCCATTGTCCCAGATGCTGAAAAATGGTTCTCCTTGTTAGCTGGCGACAAGCTTTCTTGGAGACACGCTTTTGTTTCTTCCAAGATCATTGTTCAAGGTTACAACCATGTTTCTAACCCAGCTAGAAAAGTTTTGGCACCAGCTAAAGACACTATTGTTAAAATCTCCAACCCAACTGATCCATCCAAAACTGTTATCTCTTTATCTCAATTAGTTAAAGGTCAACAAAAGGAAATTGTAAACATTTCTATTAGTGGTGCTGTCATCAACATGAAACTGATTGAAACTAGAACCGCCGATGGCGTTGCAGTTCCATTAGAATTATACTACTCTTACGATCCATCCAATGGTTTTGCTCCAATTACTGAAGATATGAATGCAAGAAACACTAGAATCAAGGACTTCTACTGGAAGGTTTGGTTTGGTTCTAAGACTCCAGTTGACTTAGATTTTGCTGTCGATTCTACTATTGATGGTGGATCTATGGAAATTAACTCCAAGGATATTGCTCAATTAACCCATGCTGTTGGTAACTCATGTGAATATTTTGTTCCAAGAACTGGTAGAGATCAGTTGGCTCCAATGGATTTTGCTATTGTTATTGGTTGGAAGGCAATCATGAAGGCTATCTTCCCTAAAGATGTTGACGGTGATATCTTAAAATTGGTTCACTTGTCTAATGCTTACACTATGCTTCCAGGTTCTACTCCATTAAAGGTTGGTGATAAGGTTTCTTCTGATGCTGAAATTGTTTCCGTTGTTAACGGTCCAACTGGTAAGACCGTTGAAGTTGTTGGTACTATCTACAGAGATGGTGAAGCTGTTATGCAAGTCACATCCGCTTTCTTCTACAGAGGTTCATACAAAGACTTTGAAAACACTTTTGAAAAGACCACAGAAACTCCAGCTCAAGTTATGATTACTTCTTCTAAGGATGCTGCAGTTTTACAGTCCAAGGAATGGTTCCACAAGGAGGAAGGTGTTGAATTATTAGGTAAGTCTTTGATTTTCAGATTGAAGTCCGTTTACAAATTCAAGTCTGCAAATGTTTACTCTCATGTCTCAACTTCAGGTAATGTTTACTACGAATCTCCAACTAAGGAAATCAAGAAGGCTGCTGAAATTGAATACAACGCTGCATTCTCTTATGGTAACCCAGTTATTGACTACTTGAAGAGAAACGGTACCCCAATCGAGCAACCACTTATGTTTGAAAATGCTATTCCACTTGCACGTGCTCTAGAAACTAAGGCTCCAGCTTCCAACGAAACTTACGCTGCTGTCTCTGGTGACTACAACCCTATCCACGTCAACAAGATTTTTGCTGCTTATGCTGATTTACCAGGTACTATTACTCACGGTATGTACTCTTCTGCTTCTGTCAGATCTTTAGTTGAAATGTACGCAGCAGATGCTGTTGCTCCAAGAGTTGTTGCTTATAAGGCTAACTTCACTGGTATGGTCTTACCAAATGACCAATTGACTACTAGATTGGAACATGTTGGTATGATCAACGGTAGAAAGATCATCAAGATTGAAACTAAGAAGGTTGAAACTGATGAAATTGTTTTAGCCGGTGAAGCTGAAATTGATCAACCAGTTTCCACTTTTGTTTTCACTGGTCAAGGTTCCCAGGAACAAGGTATGGGTATGGACTTATACAACTCTTCCGATGTTGCTAAGGCTGTCTGGGATAGAGCTGACAAGCACTTGATTGAATCTTATGGTTTCTCCATTTTGGATATTGTTAAGAACAATCCAAATGAATTGACAGTTCATTTCGGTGGTCCAAAGGGTAGAGCTATTAGAGAAAACTATATCTCTATGATGTTTGAAACTGTTGCTGAAGATGGTTCCATTAAATCCGAAAAGATTTTCAAGGAAATCGACGAAGACACTTCTGAATTTACTTTCAGATCTCCTTCCGGTTTATTAGCTGCAACTCAATTTACCCAACCAGCTTTGACCTTGATGGAAAAGGCTGCATTTGAAGATATGAAGGCGAAGGGTCTTGTCCCTGCTGAATCAATGTTTGCAGGTCATTCTTTAGGTGAATATTCCGCATTATCTTCCTTAGCTGATGTTATGCCAATTGAATCCTTAGTTGATGTTGTCTTCTATAGAGGTATGACTATGCAAGTTGCTGTTCCAAGAGATGAATTAGGTAGATCCAACTATGGTATGTGTGCTGTTAATCCATCAAGAATTTCTGCAACTTTCAACGATGCTGCATTGAGATTTGTTGTTGATCATATCTCTAAGCAAACAGGATGGTTACTTGAAATTGTCAACTACAATGTTGAAAACCAACAATATGTTACCGCTGGTGATTTAAGAGCATTGGATACTTTAACAAATACTCTGAACGTCTTCAAGATTCAAAAGATCGATATCGTCAAGTTACAGGAAATGATGTCTTTAGAAAAAGTTGCTGAACATTTATCTGAGATTGTCGGTGAAGTTTCCAAGAAATCTTTAGCTAAACCACAACCAATCGAATTGGAAAGAGGTTTTGCTTGTATCCCATTGAGAGGTATATCCGTTCCATTCCATTCTTCTTACTTAAGATCTGGTGTTAAACCATTCAAGAGATTCTTAGAAAAGAAGATTCCAATGACTGCTGTCAAGCCAGCTTCCTTGATTGGTAAGTATATTCCAAACTTGACCGCTAAGCCATTTGAACTGACAAAGGAATACTTCCAAGATGTCTACGATCTTACCGGTTCTGAAAAGATCAAGGAAATTATTGACAACTGGGAGAAATACGAAGCTTAATTGAACATATCAGACTTGTCGCTTGATATCTTCGAAACCCATTTTTTGTTACACAATGCTTTTTGATCACATTTTTTTTTATTTCTTTCTTCTCATATTTGAATTTTGCAACATCCAACATCTCATTGCTAAAGATAAAGATTATGATATATAATGTTTTGTGGTAAGAACATACTTATAGTATCATTATCATTTAGCAAAGAGCTTGTCTATATAGACCTTTTATATACATCATATATATACTTAACTTTTTACTGTAATACTTAACCTACTTTTTGATATCCCAATAGCCAGTTACAGCCCATTCATTATTCGGGGCTTGCTAATGATTTTTGTGCATGACGCGTAAAATCAATAGCTTGTAAATTGCGTTTTCACTTTAGACACTTTCGTGTTTTCTATTCCGTTTTAGAGATATGCTGAAATCTGGCTTCAAACCTATTTTTTATCGACATAAGCATCTATATACAAGGTTTATTATTTTCCAGAATACATTGAATAGTTTTATACAACATCCCCTAATCATGTCAGGACAATCCACATTAATGAGATTCTTCGCAAGTAAGAACAAGCCGGAAACGGAGGAGGCGACTTCTAAGAAGAGAGCCAGGTCAAGGTCGAGCTCACCCACAAGAACAAGCCCAGATAAAAAAATAAACTCTGAAGTAGTCACTTCTCCTACTAAGCGTAAATCAATTGCTGACGTTGAAGATGAAATTGAGAAACACAGGAAGCAGCATGAACTTGACGAAGCAAAGGAACTTTTGAAATTACAAGAACAAGAGGAAAAAGCACACGAGCATAGAATTGTAACAACGCCGAACAAACCTTTGATGTATTCTATGCTTACAGCAGTATTCCAGGAACTCGAGAATGAAAGTGGTCGACTGAAAAATATAGCTTGTGCTTGTCAGTTTTTCAAAGATGTTTTAGAGTTTACACCTGCAGATGCAGTCGATGATAAAGTTAGAGATTTGACCATGGTGATTTATTTAATGGTGAATCGGTTAGGCCCTGATTATATCCCAGGATTGGAATTAGGTCTTGGTGAAACACTTCTTCTCAAAGCATTGGCACAAAGTACAGGACGTGAAGTTGCTCAATTGAGAAAGGAGTATCATGTTGAAGGTGATATTGGTGTAATTGCGCAAAAGAGTAGATCAAAACAACGTGTAATGTTTAAACCGAAAAGGTTGACGGTTTTGGAAGTTTGGAAAGGACTCAATGATATCGCCAAAGCTGAAGGTTCAAATTCTCAACAAAGGAAAATAGGAATAATAAACAAGCTACTTACCGCTTGTGAAGGTGAAGAAGCGAAGTTTTTAATGCGTTCATTAGAGGGTAAATTAAGAATTAATTTTGGTGAGAAGAGTGTGATTGTTGCGTTAGCTAAGGCTATTCTTGAGTGGCAATTGAAACAACAAAAAAAGAAAGTTAATTCAGATTTGATTGTTGCAGCTGAAGAACAATTGAAAGAAGCTTACTGTCAAGTTCCAAATCACGAAATATTGATTAAAATTGCTATGGAAAAGGGGATTTTGAATTTGATGGATCATGTTGGATTGAAACCAGGTATTCCATTGAAACCTATGTTAGCAAAACCAACGAAGAGTATAAGTGAAATTTTAGATACTTTGCAAGGAAAACGTTTTACTTGTGAATATAAGTACGATGGTGAAAGAGCACAGCTGCATTTGACTGAAAATGGCGACATTTTCATCTATTCTAGAAATTCTGAAAATATGACTGAAAGATACCCTGATCTTGTACCTGTTGTGAATTTACTAAAGGAATCAAATTGTAATTTAGGATCATTGATTCTTGATTGTGAATGTGTTGCATGGGATTTAAAAACAGAAAAGATTTTACCGTTTCAGATTTTATCAACCAGAAAGAGAAAGGATGTCCAAGAAAAAGATATCCAAGTTCAAGTGTGTTTGTTTGCATTTGATATTCTTTACTTTAACGGCAATTCTCTGATTCAAAAACCGCTTAGTGAGAGAAGGGAATATATGCTTGAAAATCTAAAGCCAATACCTGGAAAGTTTCAGTTTGCAACAAAAATGGATACAGATAATGTTGAGGCCATTACTAAATTTCTTGATGATTCTGTGCATGATGCATGTGAAGGTTTGATGATTAAAACGTTAGATGGAAAGGACTCTTGGTATGAACCGTCTAAACGTTCTAGAAACTGGCTTAAATTGAAAAAGGATTATCTTGATGGTGTTGGTGATTCCTTAGATTCGGTTGTTATTGGTGGATACATTGGTAAAGGTAAACGTACAGGTTGGTATGGAGGGTTTTTGTTGGCAGCATATAATCAAGATACAGGTGATTATGAAACAGTTTGTAAGATTGGTACAGGTTTTAGTGAGGAATTGCTACAAAAGCTTCATGATGTGTTGAAGCCCACTGAAATGGAAAAGCCAAAACCGTCATTTGTATATGATACAAACAATTCAAATGCTAAGCCTGATGTGTGGTTTGAACCAACTACTCTTTTCGAAGTGAAGATTGCAGATTTGACAACTTCTCCCGTTTACAAGTGTGGTGCTACTTACATTGGTGATGGTGAAAAGGGTATTTCTCTCAGATTCCCAAGATTTATCCAACTAAGAACAGATAAGTCTCCAGAGGATGCAACCAGTAGTGATCAGATTGTTGAGATGTATAACAGCCAGGCAAGTTTACAGTGATGTATTTAGGTTTATAGATCAAACTAACGTAATTAATAGAATTAAAATGTCGCATTGCGATACAAAATAAAAATACATAAGCATGGCAAAAACAATAGGGTTACCCCTTTGTTTTGACAGAAGCATCTTCATGAACAGAACCATCATTTTCTTCAAATGAAGATTCTGTTTCATCAAATAGCGAATCCAACTGAATGTGTTGTAACGAAGGATTTAATAATCTAGGTTTTACTGTTCCTTTAGTAATTTTAGATTTGTTGTCGTTTTGTAATATTCCTTTCAATTTCTTCTCCGCTTTAGTATCATCAAACTTTTCGGGAATGTCATCAAAATTGTTTGAATAATGTCTATTAGATGTTGAATATTGAATTGCAGAAACCAAACCATTGTTGAATCCAATTACTGGAGATATGCCTACTCCTGCGCTTAATGCTGTGTTATCTAAGTTGTAGTCTATTCCAACGCTGCCTGGTGTAAACAATTGTCCATTAACTAAGCCAAAGTTCAGCTTGCTAGAGCTGTTAGAAAATGAGGGCATACTTAACATCAGGTAATCTTGTGATGGATGTTTATTCTCAAGTGCATCGTTTCCATCCGAAGTTTCTGGTTCTATATTCTTTGACGGATCAGAACGTTCTTCGTCTACGCCGGCAGCATCTGCTTTATCAACGCTTTCTCTATGATTGCCATTAAAGGATTCGTCAACAGTGTATCGGAAAGTAGCACTTGGCATAGCAATTGGTATCAGGTTTGATGATGGAAAGCTGATGTATGCGCTAGGATTGGAAGATATAGAAGGTGATTGTGACCTCAGCACTTGAAGCATGTAAGGGGTTTGTGGAGCATTGGGATCGGTCGGGTAAAGCGATTGGTCTAAAAGATATTGGTCGTTGTTGTAAAGTACTCCATTGTTAGCATGTATAGGAACATATTGTGGCCCACGAGTAGGAGATTCTCTTCCACCAGTCTGTGCATTATCAAGTGTATTCTTAGGATCAATTGCTGAAGGAAGACCTGAAACTATGTACATAGGCTGGTTGTTTGCATTGGATTGACCAGAAAATGACGTAGAAAAAAATGGTTGGTTGAAATTACTTAAAATAATACCATCCAAGGATTCTGTATATGCTGTGTTCGATTGTACTTGCTGATTGTTTTGGTATATGTGTGGGTTGTTGTGTCTTGGAGAAAAACTGGTATTATCATCCCTGTTTATTGCTTCATTTCCTAAGTTTCGTGGTTCACTGCTGTCATACGAACCTAATGTGTAATTTTCCTCAGTAACATGTGTAGTGGCATTGAGAAAATCAAGAGGAAATTCATCAGAGAAGTTATTGTTGTTTTTAGTATTCGCATCAGAAGCTTCGCTTTCATATGCAACATTAGATTGATTGGTATTCAAGTTCCCTTTCTCATTAATCTGGTCTTCTGGTGATGTAAGCATATTTTTGTTTTTCATAAGATAACTACCTACATCTACACCCAGTTGATTTGAAAAATGTGCCGTTAGCTGTTCCATGACGGGTAGTGATTGATCATATGAAAAGTTTAAATAAAGATTGGAAGTTGCTTTAGTAGTGGTTGGTTGATTTGTGAGTTCTCTTTTAAGATCTCTTTCAAGGACATCTGCAAAAAGCTTGTTGTGGGGAACACTAAACCAAAAAAATACTTTTTGTTTCTTTTGTGTTCGAAGACATTGATTCCTATGTAGAAATTTAAGAAATGGCGATCGTGAGTTTTCTAGTATAGCATGCGTACCACATTTCAATGCACGAAGGTCAGAGAAAATACCCTCTTCAAACTTTTTTCTATCAACTATTTCACGTCCAATATGACCCATCTTATATGCAATACAACGGACAATGTCAGTTCCTGTAATAAAATATAAGTTGTTCCAATAAACACAAGAAACAAATCCTTCTTCTTTATTTAAAAAGTATCTTCTAATAACCTGGTTCTCATGCCAGTTGACAGGAGCAGTGACTAGAAATAAGTCCAAGTCCTTTATTAATTGGAATGAACTCAGCATGTCTGAGTCAGTCGTGTGTTTATTTATTTTTGCAGAATCATCTTGTGTTCTTTTAGTCGATCTCTGTGATTGTTCATCCGTTGTAAGATCATGCGCAGAAATCTCCAAGCTACTTTCTAGCTTACTTGTAGTCTGCAATAGATTGTTATCCGAAGCAACAGATGTCATCAAAACTTTCCTTTTTGGTGATGCCTAGTTTCTGGCAATAAATATTTTTATAAAAAAAAACTTTAAAGTATCTAAAAGCAAATGTATGTGTCTTGTTTCAGTCTAGTGTGAAATCAACGTACCTGAACAATAAACTAAGATTCTAATTTCTATCTTTATCAACTATGCTGAATGTATTTGGCAAATCTTAAACTGATTACCGAGTATACTATTCAATCAAAACAATAGTTGTAGATGATAATTGTATCAATAGGTAAAGTTCCTTAAATGGCACGTCAAGTCGGTTTCGATCCGGTATCAAAGGAAGTAGTTGCAAGTTTCAGGAAAGATAAAGAGAAATGTATCAACTTCATCTTCTAAAAAGTAAAGTGAGGGTTGTGGAACGGCCACCCCGTGATATTCGCACTTGCAAAACCAACCTGTGGTAACTTTGATACACAGTGGACAGCATAAAACCAAACATGAAACATGAAATAAAAAATCTGAAACAACACGAAACACGGCTGTGCAACGGTTTTCATCTTATCTTATCAAACAATATTTTTTTTCTCTATCTATTAACTACAATTACACAGACATAGTAGTCATTTCAGGATTTACACTACTATTTACGACCTCTACCACGCCTACGCTTGTTAGATTTTTCGTTATCATCTTGGTTGCCTCTCTTTTTACTGTTGTCCTTTACATTAGATGATTCTTCAAGCTTTTTAGCTTCCGCTTCCTTCAACTTCCTTTCCTCTTCCCATACCTTCTCTTCTTCTTTGATGTTCCATTTCCAATCATTAAACTTACGGCAATACAGTTCCATATTCCAGTTTTTCCACACCATACGCCCGTATATAGTATTCTTAATTGTATCTTTATTTTCTAACAGTGCTTTTGCAATTCTTTCTTTGATCATGTTAAGTTTGAAGGTAAACATCCAAAACTTATCAACAATATGGGAACCTGTAGAATGACATGCAAGCTCAACTAAGTTTGCAGATCCCGTTCCTAAAAGCTTATTTAATAAATTTTTTCTCTCTGGAACACTAAGATTGTCTCTCATTTTCAGTATGCTCTCAACAATGTGCGAGAAAACACCATGTTTACAGAACTTCATCAAGACACTATCATCTAAGTTTAAAAGATTTTGAACAGAAAGATGAAGTATTTTTTCAGTGTCATATTCTATTAATTTTTCAAAAAGAAGAGATCTTCTTCTTTCTTCAGCAGTTGGCCAATCATCTTTAGTGGAATGAAGAGTGGACACACTCAACATCAATATATTTTCAAACAAATCATATTCTTGTGCACCTTTGCTGAAAAAATCCAATAACTTCTCAATTACTTCATCTTTCTTGTAATTGTTATTGCTTGTTGAACATTCAATAATTTTAGAACCAAGATCAATATTATTAACCATCAATTCATTTAAGATCGGGATAAGACTGTCTAAAATTTCCTGTTGTTGTTTTGGCTTCAACTTTTCCATCATTGCTTCAACAACGTAAACACCGGTAGTATCTCTTCTAGCTAGCTTTTCAAGTCTATCTTTCATGTATAAGTTATAAATCCTTTCAACACTTTTTGTCTTTTGGTTAGAAATGGCATTTTGTAAGAAATGTGAACCAACATTATTACTTAATAAATATTCAACATATGCACCTTCCTTTTCCCTATCTTTTGGATCTGCACTTTCATCATCTCCATTAAAAATCATTCTCCAAATAGTCCTGTCCTTATCAACAATACCTTCTAATTGAATCAAAAGTTGAATAACAGGTGAAGCAACCGCGTCAATGGCTAGTTCCCTAAGTGTTTCAGTTGTTTGATTTTTGATTACTTGTTTTAACAATTCACTAAGTTCATCCTTGAAAGAGCTTGGAACCTGGAACTTTCTTTTGTGATCTTCACTATCTTTAAGGTCAATAGTTTTACGTGCGATTTTTGACTTCTTACTTCTTAGAATAGAATTAGATTCCACAGCGGAAGGTAGTTCTTTACCTGTCATGACAAGTAATGCAAGACGTAACACATGTGAAGCGTATTTATCCTTAATCATTTTCTTAATATGAGGTTTGAAATCATTAATAATAAATAAAAACATATTTTCCATACTGACCCAACCTTCAGATTCTTCCTCATCAACATCTTCATAATCTTCTTGATCATAACCATTTGACAAAATTTCCTTTTCAATCAATGATGCACATCTGACAAGGAAAGATTCCATAACGTGACTACTGAATTTTTGTCTTGATAACTCATAAAATCTACCGTTAAATACATTGAACAATTGGTGCATGTGTTTCAAAGTACATTCAAAAATCAAACGTTCCATAAGTTTGGAGCCAATCTGATTGGTGACTAGTTTTAACTCTTTACCTTTGGCTTCTTGAAAAACACTATTTATAAACATCGCTCTTTCCTCTGGGCTTCCAAATGTATTTATATTAAGAGTTTGTTCAGCCTGACGGAAATATGTCAATTCGTTGGCATCAACCAGACCAAAAAAAACTTGGTCTTCCTTCGGTTCAGAGACAGCCTCTTTCACAACTTCAATATCTAATTCTTCAACACCTGCATTATTTGTGTTTTCTTCATTAGATTTCTTAACTCTTCTACCTCTAGCTTTCACCATGATTCTTGCTTATCCCGTATGTTAAATGATAGTCTCAGTAAAGGTAATAAAATATTTTTTTTTTTTTTTTTTCAGTAGGTTCTCCTGGTATCATTTTTTTTTAAACATGGAGCGACCAGCCTTCAGGAATCAAGTTCGGGTGAAAAAGGCCTAGCATTCCGCTGATTTATTGTAACAACGATTCTCAGACGGTATTAACAACATGGATGATTTTGATGATGACATAATTGTTTCATCTTCTAGAAGGAAACAAAATAAAAACAAGCCTTCTATAGATACCGATTCAAAAGATAATACCAAAAAGAATGCACCTGAAGCACTGAAAGGATCCAGTGGTGGTTACGCATGGGAGGATGAATATCGTCGATCTTGGGATATCGTGCAGGAAGACGAAAGTGGTTCTATTGAAAGTATTGTAACAGGGTTAGTTGAATCACAAAAGAGAAGATTTTTGAAAAATGTTACACCATTTCAAAGAGGTATTATTCGTACTATGGTTTTAGTGTTGGATTTCTCTTCAGTTATGAGAGAAAAAGATTTTAGACCTAATAGATCTACAATGATGCTTAATTATGCAATTGAATTTGTGAGTGATTTCTTTGACCAAAATCCAATTTCTCAGCTAAGTATTGTGATTATGAGAAATGGTCTTGCTCAAGCTGTCACTGAAGTCAGCGGTAATCCCAATGATCATATAGAGGCATTGAAAAAACTTAAGAAAGTTGATCCTGAAGGTGATCCAAGTTTGCAGAATGCTTTAGAAATGTCTCGTGGTCTACTATTACATGTTGCAAGTCATTGTACAAGAGAGATCCTTATAATTTTTGGTGCATTATTTACATCAGATCCTGGTAATATTCATACTACTGCACAAGCCCTTGTGAAAGAAAAGATAAGTATAAGAATCATTGGGTTAACTGCACGTGTGGCAATCTGTGAAGAGCTTTGTAAGCTAACCAACTTTGGCGATTCCAGGACTTCTTACCACGTTGTCCTTAACGAAACCCATTGGAAAGATTTGATATCAGATTGTGTTACACCTCTTGCAGTTACTAAACAAGAATCTCAAAATACAGAAGGTTTTACTTTGGTTAAAATGGGGTTCCCTTCCAGGGTAAGTGACGTGGAGGCTACATTGTGCTCATGTCACTCTAAGCTAGTCTATGGTGGATATATTTGTCCAAACTGTAAAAGCAGAGTATGTAATTTACCTACAGTTTGTCCATGTTGTGAATTGATGTTAATTCTTTCTACTCATTTAGCTCGATCTTACCATCATTTGTTCCCATTGAAATTATTTCGTGAAGTCAAGTCAACAGAAGAACTACTAACCAAAAAATGCTTTTCCTGTCAAATAGAATTCCCTACTATAAAGGCTCAAAATGTTGATTCTTCTGGAACACGTTCGAAAAGCAATATGCTATCATATCGCTTTAGATGTTCAGAATGTCAAAAAGATTTCTGTAACGACTGTGATATTTTCATTCATGAAACTCTTCACAATTGTCCCGGATGTGAAAGTATGAGTAGTAGAAAGTCATAGTTGATAGTACCTATTGTGGTATCTTAATTAACGTGTATATTAGTAAACAGGCTTTATCGCATTATAACCGAAAATGGCCTACAAAAACAATGCTCGAATTGTTTCACCAAATTTCCGGAATCTGCAGCAAGCGAATAGTGACTTCAGTGGCGGCATTGAAGGCTTTGAAGAGAGACTTTTGGTTGTTCCTATTTTCTACGTTGATTCACCAAAATTAACAATGACAACCAAAGCGGTTCTTAGGTCTATAAAGAATGTCACTAATGGATATTCTTCAGCTCAAATCTTAGTCCGGGAATGTACATCCAACGATCCTTCGTCCCCAACTGTGACCCGTATGTCTCAAGTGGCAGATCTTACATATAAGAATGGCAGTTTCCAAGACATTATGGAGATCATTGACAAGAGATTAAATGATAAGGGTAAGAATTGGAGACATGTTGCAAAGGCATTGACACTCCTGGAGTATTTAATCAGATATGGTTCTGACGATGTTGTTATATGGGCTAAAGACAATCTCTATATTATCAAGACTTTAAGAGAATTCCATGCAACTGATTCAGTAGGACACGATCAAGGTTCTATTATACGTGTAAAGGCAAAAGAGTTGACAAGTTTATTACAGGATGATGAACGTTTATTACAAGAAAGAGAAGCTGCAGGCCTCAACGCTTCAAGGGGCAGAAGAAGACGGAAGAATGATAGTCTGCCAAGAGATGATGATGTTTATGATGAAGATTTACAAAAGGCATTGGAAGAGTCAAGATTGACAGCAGAAGAAGAAGCTAGAAGAAGAAGGAACCAATCTGATGAGAGTTTAGAAAGAGCTATTCAATTATCTCTGGAAGAGGAGGAAATGAGAAAGAAAAATCAAAATCTATTAGATTTGGATGCAAATCCACCTGATGTTTACGGATTTTACCAACAACAAGCTCAACCTCAAGGACAAATTATTGGATATGATATGTTTGGCAATCCTGTTTATGGCAACCAACCAATGGCAACCGGTTATCTACAAAATGCTTATCAAGATGCATCTGCACAACAACTTCTTCAGCAACAACAATTGGAAGCACAACAATTGGCTGCTCAACAATATGCAGCACAACAATTGGAACAACAACAAGCTTTATATTTACAGCAACAACAACTTTATCAACAGCAACTGAACGCTGCAACTCAAGCACAGATGCAAGCCGGTTCAAATAATCCATTTGCACAAAATCAAGAGTTGAACAATAACTCTGAACTATTGAGACAACAAAGAGAAGCCGAAGAGGAGAATAGAAGACGAGAAGAAGAGTTTAAGCAACAACAGCTTTTGTTATTACAGCAGCAGCAACAACAACAACAGTCGCAAGAACAGCAAACTCCAATGAAAGCACATCTCACTGGTAGCCAGAAAATGAACGATCAATATTCTGAGTTGAATCAACTTTTAGCTCAAGGTACAGGAATTGATACTTTTGGTAACACCGGAGATGCTAGAATTCCAGCACAATTTACTAAAACGGGAACTTTTATCAATTCCCAAGGAACAGGTTACAAACAAGTTAGCAATTCGAACAAAAATCCTTTCTTGGATACTCAATTTACCGGTCTAGCTAAAGTTGGGGCTCCCGTTGCACCTCCATCTAGGATCATTCCATCGGAGACTGGATATGGTTTCGGTAACCAGCAACGGCCGCAACAGCAGCAGCAAAATCAATCACAAGGTAATTATGGTAGTCTCATTGACCTGTGATGAAATTCTAACATTTGTATACTTTATATTCTAAGACATTAGCGATGAAGTGGGTGTAAAGTAAATGTTGGTGCTTTCAGCGAAGAGTGTTTGAGTTTACCCGGCTCTCCGACTAAGCGAATTTGGGCTATGTCAAGCCCAATCTAAAAGCGGCAATAAACATCAAGAGCTCTTAGAAAAGCATCTATTGCAAAAGCAACCTATCGAATTATAATATAATCATAACCAATGTCTGGAGGTAACAGGTATGTAAAGTATTTTTACAGGTTTCTGCATTGAGAGATTTACTAACATTTGTTACAGAGGTTCTTCTAAAGGAGGTAGAGGCGGCTCAAGAGGTGGTAGAGGTGATTCAAGAGGTGGCGCTAGAGGCGGTGCTAGAGGTGGAAGAGGTGATTCAAGAGGTGGTAGAGGTGGTAGAGGTGGTGCAAGAGGTGGTAGAGGTGGTTTTGGTGGAGGTGATGCTCAGGTTGTCAAGCCGGAATATACCTTTAAGCCAGAATATGAAAGTACAATCACTGCACCAGATCCTCTTCCAAAAATTAAACAACTTGTAGCCGAAGAGGAAAAAAAGAGAAAGCCTGAAGATCCATATCAATTAGTTAGAAGACCTGGTTATGGTACTGTTGGTATTAAGACCAAGGTTGGTACAAACTACTTAAAGTTCCAAGTTTCAGGATTAAACTACTGGTATTATAATGTCACTTTCCAAGATGCAATTTCAGCCAAGAGGAAAATTAAAAACGATCTTTTAGAAATATTAATAACGAAAAAGCCATTTGATGGGTTGCGTGGTAAGATTTCACATGATGGGTCAGCAGCTCTATATTCTTCTGCTCCATTACCTATTAAAAAGGAAGACGAGAAAGTCAAATTTGTCTTTGAACCAGAAGATTACAGAGGTGTTATTTCATCTACTGTAATGAATGCTTTAAGAGGTAAAAGCCAATCAGATCCTGAAATCTATTGTACCGTTGAATTTATTCACAAATTAAGTATGGACGATTTAAGTGAATGGGTCAAGATAAACGACAAGAAGAATATTGAATCTACCGCATATATTACAGCTTTAAATGTTGTTCTTGGTTATCAAATTTCCAAGAGTTCGAATATTTTTATGGCTGGTAAAAACAAATTCTTCTTTGTTGATCATCCAGAAAAATGCCAATCTTTCCAAAGAGGTTTGTACATTGCTAACGGTTACTTTGCATCTGTTCTTCCAACTTATGAAAATGTTATGTTGAATGTTAGACCTGTCGCTGGTACGTTTTTCAAATCTCATAATAAAGACGGTTCACAAATGTCCGTAGCTGATTTAGTAGCAGACTATTTTGGTGAAAATGATTTGAATAAAGTTCCAAATAGTGAAATTATTGGCCAAAAGATGTTTTTTAAGGGAATCAGAATTCAAAGAGCATACTTGGGTCATAAATCAAAGCCAAAGGGTATTTTTGATATTAGTAATTCAGAAACCGCCAACAATTATAAGTTTGATTGTGATGGTAAGCAAACATCTGTTGCACAATATTTTGCTTCCAAGTACAAGATGAAATTGAAGTATCCAGATGCTCCTTTAGTCCATTTAGGTGGCTCTAATTATGTTCCAATGGAAGCATGTATGGTTATCCCTGGTCAGGAGTTTAAAGGCGATATAAGCGATGTTAGAGGTGTGTTAGCATTTAGTACCCATAGACCAAACGTCATTGCAGGTTTAGTTCAACAAGATGGTGTTAAGAAGTTAAGTACTTCAGTTGAAGCAGAAGAAGCGAAAAGAATTGGAACCAAACTGGTTGTGGTTCCTTCTAGAGTTTTATCTGCTCCAGTTTTGGAGTATAAAAATACCAAGATTCAATATGTTGAAAAGGCAGCTGATGGCAAATCTGAAAAGAGTAAAGGTTCTTGGGATTTGATTAATAAACAGTTTTACACTCCTGTTCCTGGTATCAAAAAGTTAACAGTTTTAGTTTTACAGCAAGCAAGAAGACCTTTACGTGATGACGATAAAAGAGATATTGAAGAAGCATGTACTGAATTTGTTGCAGAAGTGGCAAAGCATGGTGTTAAGTTTGCTAAAAACTTTACAATCAAACCTGTTACATATGACAGAGTCGAAAACCTGACTAAAGATATTGTCTCAACAATGAAACCATTACAAGCAGAAACCGATTATGTTTTGACAATTATGAATCAAAAGGAAAAAGCTATTTATGCGTCTGTTAAAACTGCTCTTGATAGAGACTTAGGTATCTTGAACCAATGTACACTAGCAAACAAATTCGCCAAAAAGAAGTTTGGCAAATTTGATATTCAAATGTACGCTCTAATGAGTATGAAGACTTGTATCAAGCTTGGTGGTGCTAATCATGTGCTATCTAAGAATGACGTTGGTAAGCTAGTAGTTAATGGCTTACCAACGTTAGTTCTAGGTGCAGATGTTACACACCCAACTGGTAATAATAACGCTACTTCTATTGCAGCTGTGGTTGGTTCTGTTGATGACAAATTCAATTCATTCCCAGGATCCATTTCTATTCAAGAGCAGAAACAAGAAACAATTTCCGAGATGTCGAAAATGTGCGTTGAGAGAATCATGGAATACTACAAATCTGTTGGAAAATTACCAAAGTGTGTTTTGTTTTATAGAGATGGTGTTTCGTTAGGTCAATTCAACATTGTTTTAGACACAGAAGTTACTGGTATTAAGAATGCATTTGCAACTGTTGCTAACCAACTAGGTACCGCTTTTGATCCAAAGCTTACCTTTGTCACTATCTTGAAATCTCATAATACAAGATTTTTCCCATTAGAAAAGAATGCGAAAAATGCACAGGGTAAGGATATTGCAGTGCAAGCCCAAGACAATATTATGCCGGGTTCCATTGTGGAGAAAGGTGTTACATCAAGAAGCTTGTACGATTTCTACCTTCAATCTCAACAAGCCTTACAAGGTACTGCTATTCCTGGTCATTATTATGTACTATATGATGAGAACCACTGGACTCCAGATGAACTGCAAAAAATTACCTACAACCTTTGTAGTATTTTTGGTAGAGCAACAAAGTCTGTCAGAGTTGTTCCACCTGCTTACTATGCTGATTTACTATGTGAAAGAGCAACATGTTATGTACAATCTGCGTTCATGAACAAGAACAGCAACCCAGTTCAAGCTGCCAAGAAGGCACTTGGTGCCGGCATCCATAAAAAGGTGAATAATAGAATGATCTATATTTAAACTTTCTACTTTCATTAGCTGCTTTAATTTACGAACTTATTTTCTTTTAATCATATTACAGTGTATATTTATTTGACTTTACGATTAGACAAATACAGTATTTAAAGATATCAACAGGTTAATTTTTGGAAGTGAGGTATCATCAGAATCTCTTCTGGATTGCCATGACATCATCAATCTTGGATAATGCAAGCTGTAGCAATTCTTTACGTTCTTGCAATTCGATGTGTCTCTTAACTTTAGGATCTTCCTTTGCATAGTTCTCAATCTCATCACTAGTTAGATTAGAACTGAGTCTCTTCTCCAATTCTCTAGGAAAACTATAGTAAAAATCACTTAATAATTCAACATTCAAAAATAGAATTGCAGTTTGTGTAAGCTTATCAGCGACAACATCAAGGAATATTTCTGGACATTTGTATTTGTTTTCCTTATATTTACAAGCAGAACTCTTCAACCCTTTTAATCTCATATTCAAAATAGCAGTTCTATCTTTCAGAAATAGGGCTTCACGACCTCTCAAAAGTAAACCAGGACTAAATCCTAAATTTTCTCGTTCGATATTTTGACCAACTGTATTGTTCTCATTTTCAATATATGTCATAATTTGTTTCAACTTATTTCCACCAACAGTCTTTTTGATAACATCATATGCCTCCTGCGCTTCCCGAAGTTCTTCGTTCAACAGACTTATTGAGTGGTTCCTGCTCATGTTCCATTCTCTATCTTCAATTTCAATTTCATATTTAAAAGGTTTAATACAATTTTCTACTTGATCGGCAGTGGAGTTGAATCTTTGATTCAAAACAGAAACAGCTGCATCCTTGATTGCTTGTTTGATCAATGTGTTATTTCTAATATTAGTGCTGTTAACTAAATTATCAATTTCTGTCAATAACGCTTCCGTAACAAGAGATGTAGATAATCTACCGACACCAATTTTAGTAAGGTTAGCTGTAGTCAAATCTAACTTTCTATGCCAAAATGTATCATCATTCTTAGCTGAGCTCAACTCAAATACGTTAGGTTCTTCATATTCGTAATCTGATGCACCTTCATGTTTTTTCAAGTATGGCTCAGATTTGTTCCAGTACCTCAAAGCAAGCAAGTCTAATACTTTTTGATCCAGTTCACTTTTCAAAAGTGATCTAAGTTCTGCTTTACCAAACTTTTCACTAAACTCTTTAATTTCCATTTTCAAATTATCTATAGTTTGCGCAAGATACTTCTCAGCAGTTAAATCACGATCATTAAACTCAACTTTAAATTTGTAGCTAGTCTCTTCTAATTCGTTGACCACCATATCATGCATCGGCTTCAAAGCAGTTGACATTGATCTTTCTAATACTTTAACAAGCTTCTTCTTCAACAATTTTGTGGAAACGTTGGTACCTGCAAATACATCTTTATTTTGCTTGAAGAAGTCTCTTTCGAGTTTCTGTTGTTCAATAAATGCTTCGAAACCACTTTTTTTATGGAATAAAGAATTTGATTTAGGCATTTTAGTAACAACACCAACGTATCCCATCTTCAAAGGATACTTCTTGTTTGTCAGCATACTTCTTGCAGTCTCTGGATCCACAAGGTCAAGTTTCGTAATGATTCCAATAGTTCTTTCACCTCGTGGATCAGCTTTCCTTGCAGCTCTTAATGCAGATGAATTAGCCAAATCAACGTCAGCTGCACTGATCGCTAGTATGATATTAGGTTCCTCCAAATATTTATCACAAACTTCTCTAATTTTAGATTTTAAAGTAATTGGTTGATCTGCTGCTTCAACTTGAATATAACCCGGTAAATCTACAAGCGATAAATCAGGAACTCTAGGAGATTTGATTGTTAACTGAATAGGATCCGAGGAAACAGCTTCATCATGCGGAACGGCTAAATTCAAATCAACAAGCACTTTCTGAACTTGCTGGAAATCGGTCATGTTGTACATTTTCAAAGCAGGAAATTCTGCTGTTTCTGCAGCAGCCGATGGGTCATTAACTAATGTTAATTCAATTGGTCTCCTCGTAACCATGTTGGAACCTTTTGGTAAAAACTCTTGTCCAACAATACATTCCAAAACAGAAGATTTACCCGAACTTTGTGATCCAATCACAACAATCGATGGAAGTCTTAACTCAGTGGCACCATTGATATTGAGTAAAATGTTTCTGATTTCAATCATTTGTTTGGTTAGATTCAGCATTTGATCTTCAAGAAGTTCACGCTGTCTATTTTCTTCTTCTTCATCATAATCATCTTCTTCATCTTCTACGGCGGTGTCGTCGTCTTGACTCATTCCAATTGCCGCAGCACTTGCAGCAGAACCTATTAGAGTGGAAGAATCATCGTTATCGTCATTTTTGTTCCCTCCATCGTCACTCCCCTTTCTACTCCCATTTGATTCAAGCTGTGATAAAATAGACCCAAGAACACCATCTGCAACATCTTTCATATCAGAAGCAAATTCCTTGGCTTGGCCAAGTTTTTCAGTTGTATAATTTGACGCTTGCTCAACTTTGTACATCACATAGCTTCCTGCTGCAGCTAACCCTCCGCCTAAGTACACAGGAACTTTTGCTGTTTTTGATATTGCTGAACCAATAGAGTAAAATGAGAATGCACGTATTGGTGCATGATTTGATAAACTTCTTCGATAATGTCCCCAATGCAACGTATTAACACGATGTGTTGTTCTAAACCCTTGAGTTCCAATGTACCTAAATGACATCAATCCTGTTCGTGACATCGTCATGGGTACAGGAAGGTTTGATTGGAAATAAGAAGAGTTAAACAAAGAAGCTTATTCAAACAGTTGATAAATAAAGATTACGTATACAAAACGCCACCGAGTCCGGTCAGGCCCAGATCTCGTCATGTCTTGCAAAAGAAATCAGCGGCTCAATTTCTCGATGTGCAATAATTCAAGCATTGTGTCGTCAAGAACATTCCAGGGCCTGGTTTTTGGGTTTACCCCCCAACTCCCCGGATCGCAGCCATCGCCTCCCGGATGGCCTCGCAAAAGCATATAAATAGATGATATTCTACCCTGTTACTTCCTTTCGTCTGCCTGTAGTTTTCTTTAAGTAATATAGGAATTATTACAACTAAATAACATGTCAAGCACTAAACCAGAACAACAATACGTCTTTTACAAAGGAAATAACATTGATCTTATTGTCTTTATTGACAATGAAGATGCATTGAACAAATATGCAAAGGGAGATACGTCTATACCGCTCTCTGAAATCGTCTCTAATTTTGAAGTATACAGAACTATCACTGGTAGAGGTTCATCTGGTAAACTCTATGTTGCCAGTGATGCCGAGATGGCTGAAGAGTTTGGTGAATTTAAACATCTTGACGCTGAGATTATTCCAAAAATATTAAAGAATGGTGTTGTGCAAAAAATGACTAAGGCATCATTTGATCAAGATGATATTTAACTTTACTAAAACATTTGCAAATAATTTATTTTATGAATCTATGTAATATTTATTTAATGCAATTCTATTTATTTTTATGATCTATTTTTGTTTCGTTTCACGCTCGAGGATCTGATACTCTTCCATAATCTACTGACGCCGTTACTTATTTTTTTAGATGACGATGATGATACCACAGAATCGGTATCTGTACCACTGCTAGATGAGTTGGGGTATTTTCGAGGATTTTTGATATCGTTTCTAGGTGAAACAGATAGTAAAGATTTTGAGCTAGGATTCCGATCATAGCTGGGTGAGCTTAATAAACTTCCATTACTATGACATGGTTTGGAAACAACTTCATCGGATGTGTTTGCAGACGGTGTTCTGGAGAACTCTTGAAATGTTCTGACAGATTTAGAGTTTCTCAGTCTTGCAGGAGATCTCAATGGACCTCCAGCAGACATAGCAAATGATGGTGAAGGTGGAATAAAGTGACTTTTCGGGGTATTAGGAATATTGACATTGGATGTTGTAGCACTACTTCCAAGAGAAAGAAGTGAAAGTCTTGAATGAAACATATTAGATAACGAGCGACTGATTGACATGCTCATTGTGTAAACTTCAAAACTATTTGACCATATACTGGAAATGCAAGTTTGTGCCGAGCATCTCTCTTGAATCGTGATTTTAACAATATGATATTTATTTTCTAATGATTGCAATGTACTTGATCTTGTCATATAACCTGTAGTAATACTACTACTATCTGTGACATCAAATGCATCAGAGGAAATAGAATTGGATCGATTCCTTTTCTTAGCATTGTTGAAATCGGAAGTAAAATGATCAACTTCGTAAAAGCATATGGTGGATGTTTTGCTATCATCGTTTAAACTATTTTGAACTGATTTGATATTTTGGGGTATCAAAGAAGAAACCTTGAATTTTTCAGATTCACCATTCAATTCAATCGATAGGACTTTTCTTTGAATATCAGAAAAAATATAATCATGTTGGAATAAGTTGTCTGATTTGCTATTGAACTTCATTTTTTCAATACTAAGTCGTAGTTTTGCCCTCCATAGGAGCATTTCTTTCTCATCTGGAAAAATCATTCCAAACTCATATATGTTAAAACGATCTTCAAAAGTCACATTGATGATGTCAGAATAGTTGGTTGAAAGACATGTTGAATACTCTAAATTTAAAATTGACATTAAAGGAATCACAAACTTGACTTCTAAACTATTTGAATAGATAGTTGAAGGTTTGGCTAAAATCAAGTGGCTCTTGCATAAAATACCACATAAATATTGATTGCTAATTTTACCTTTAAATGATGGATATACAACACCGAATGAACTAGCTAATTGTAAATCCTCTAAATTTTCCAGAAATAGAGCACAAGGTAACATTGCTTCATTATGTTTGAGTAAGTTTCTTAAAGATTGAATTTTGGCAATCTTAATACTTTCATTACCCACAAAACTATTTATTGCATCAATTTTGGCATTCAATTTTTCAACTGAATTGTTGTAATAATTTAATTGGGAATCATTTTTCTCGTCAAGTTCAATGTTTTTCAACAATGACAATAACATTAATTTGTATCTGACCATTCTAGTTGTTGGCATCTGCACAACAGATATAAATCTTGTATCTAAATGTTTATCACTAAACATTTCATCATGTAAATTTTTATGTTCTACTTGATAATCATTAAGTATAATAAGGGAATCACGTTTATATTTTTCCATATTTTGCGGATTGCAAAATGTTAATATTTGTTGATAAAGTGAACAGTATGTTGAATAAGTATCAACATCAACTGAATTATTAGCCAAATATTTGACAATCATTTCAATATAGTTTCTTTCATTAGAAACATAGTTATATTTATCAAAAGATGGTGAAAGAGCAGAAGATTCGTTACCATTATGTCTTTGAGCACTTGAGTTTAAAAGTGCAACAGAATCATCATACCATTTATTGTATACTTCTAAAACAGAATCATAAAACAATTGATGTTTTTTCAATAATTTAACAACACATCTTCTAAATGTCTGAAAATAGATTGGGGTAGCTAAATCGGACATGAAATTATTTAAATAAACGCCTTCTAAGATTTTTAGTGAACAAATATAGACCTTCTCTGTATTTAACAATTCACTAGTTTGTTTTAGTCTTGTAAACGATCGTTTAAGATCATCTGCCGATATATCAGTATTATTCAGTAGTTTAGAAGTTGGGGTATATGCATTTGAATTTTTTGCAGAACAATTAGTAGATATAGAATTCTCAATAAATTTCGACTTTTCACTTTTATCTAGTGAACTCAGCTGTGAATCTAAATCTAGATCAAAGTCAATATCCATTTCCAAATCAACTGATAGTCTATAACTATCCATCTTGTGATCCGTATGAGCATGTCGTTTTTGTTGAGAAACGCCATATTTGCCAATTTTCATATTTAAAAACCCATTTACTGAATCTATTTCTGTGCTATCTTCATGCAGATCGTTTAAAGTTAAAGGTTTTTGAGAATTTTGGTAAATTTCAAAATTCGTTGGTATAGCATGTGTGTCGTCGGAAAGGGATATAGGATCCAATAATTCCAATTCATTTTCAATAGAACTTGTAGTTGTATCATTCACTGTCAAATTCGATATATCAGAAAAATGCATTGATTGTAGATTGGAATTGTCAATATTATTGTATTTTGACAGCTTCTCATTGGGTTTCACCAAATGACTGGCCCCATAATCTCTTGCATTAAGATCATGGAAATCGGGATGTACCACATCATCATTATTCAAAACTACTAGAGGTTCACTAGAATTGCATGCAATGTATTCCGACATTGATCAGATGGGGGACAAACGTTCAATAATAAGAAAAGACGGGGCTATTTTAAGAAAACGGTTGTGCTAAACAAAATTTCAATCTAAAGAAATCTTAGCGGATGAGCAAAAGCAATGGTGAATAAAATGTGGAGCAGATTTCTGAAGATAGGTTAGAGCTACGGTAAGAAGAAAAAGACGGTTACTACCGTGAACCTTCTCTGCAAGACGGGCAGAGCATGTCCTAGAAGTACTCACCGCATCGAAAGGGTGGGCATGGTTCCTTGTGGCCAGTTGAGTGTACCCGAGACACCCGGAAGTGATTCCTCACACTTAGCTGTGAAGTTACTAATTTCCTCGCGGGACACTAATAAATACGACATTCAGAAGGGAGCCTGTGGGGATCTGCAACTAGTCCGCTGCTGACGTGAAACTGTTGAGGCACAATCTGTTGACATCCGTTTTATTTGCACTGACTTACACAAAGTAATGTTACCTATCTCAAGAGTCTTAGGTTTGTCTTCTTTGGCTAGAACGACCCATCCTGTTAGGGCTTTCTCAGTATCTGCTTTTGTTTGGGCAAAAAAGGACAAAAAGGCTGGCAAGAAGGAGTCTAAAAAAGATGCTAAAAAGAGTCATGTGAACGAAGATGAAGAAGTTGTGGTTTTAGACCCAAGAGCTATTATTAATGATTTAAAGAGTAAGTTTGACGATTCGTTCAGCCAATATTCAAAGAAACTAACAGAGTTGAAGATGGGTAAAGCTAACCCATCTATTTTTGATAAGTTGAAAATTAAAATTGACGATTCTTATACAGCTACATTCCCAGAAGTTGCAATGACAGCAGTTAAAGGTTCTAATTTTCTTAATGTTACTGTATTTGATCCAAGTCATACGAAAAAAATTGTTTCAGCAATCCTAGAAGCAAACTTAAATTTAAACCCTGAAGTTGATCCAAAGAATCCACAACTTTTGAAAATTAAGCTCCCTAACTCTACAAAAGAATTGAAGGAAAAACAGATAAAGGCAATGAAAGAATTGTTAGATCAATATAAATCTAATGCTGGATTGAAAAATAGCTTGGTTGCCATTAGATCTCATTTTATGAAAGATCTGAAAAATACAGAAGGCTCCAAAGATGTAATCAAAAAGATCACAGAGGATATTGATGCAACTTACAAAACCTATGTAGATAAGTTCCAAAATGCATATAAAAACACTGAGAAATCATTAGGTTGATTTATTTGACATCATTTATAGAAACATATAATTTAATGTATAAATACAATTAAGGCGATAATACATCCTATCTTTAATTTGCGTTCTTAGCTAATCGATAGATTGCTTTGATTTTTTCAAACCAACTGTAATCATAAGCGGCTTGATTCATAGATGACACAAACTGCCATGCCTTCTTACCATTCTTTATAGGATAATCAATAACACTGGGTATACTAGTACTGATAAATTTAGATTTATCATAACAAATGCTCTTTTCATTGCATAATCCTCGAAGGCCCTCTTCTCCACCAAATTTACCATATCCAGAAGTCTTTATACCACCAAATGGTAGTTGACAAACATAAAACGTGGCAAAGTCATTGATTGCAACATTTCCTGCTTGAAATTGCGATGCAATCTTAAACCCATTATCTCTGTTTGTTGTAAAAACAGCTCCACCAAGACCAAAAGTAGAATTATTTGCAATTTTCAATCCTTCTTCATCAGTTTCAGCGTACATAATACTCATTATCGGACCGAAAACTTCATTTTGTGCAATTTTACTATTTGGATCAAGGTCTGCAATTAATGTAGGTTGGAAATAATGACCTTGAGGATAATTAGGATGAACATATCTTTTACCCCCAGCTAAAACTCTGCCTTGGCCATTTTCCTCCACTTCTTGAATCCATGATTCAAGTTCATCAAATTTATCACCACCCATAATCATTGCACCCATATCAATTTCTTCAACTTGATCAATATCACTTCCAATATGAAATTGTTCAATCTTATTTTTCAGATGCTCTAAAAGCTTCTCATAATTAGATCTGTCACCACAAACAATCACTCTTTCAATACCGATACAGTTTTGACCGGCACTTTGGAATGTACCTCTCAATAGCACAGATGCTATTCCTTTAATCCCTTTATTTTTCATATAATCATCACATATTAGTACAGCATCCTTACCACCAAGCTCTACAACAACAGGGATTAAAATCTCACTTGCCTTCTTAACAACATATTTTGCAACAGGCTGTGATCCAATAAATGTCAAATGGTTCAATCTTGGATTACCACTTACAGCATCAGCATCTTTACCCCAGCAACATACGAGTTGAACAAGTTCTTCATCAATTTCACAAACTTTTAAAGCACTTTTAACAATATTAATGAAAAATTCACTACTCCATCTAACTCTTTCACTGCATTTAATAACTACACCATTACCACTAAACACACCAGCAATTATTGGACCCATCAAATTATGAAATGGATAATTCCATGAAACAACAGCACCCACAACACCAAGTGGTTCATACCAAACTTCAGCCTTTTTGTATTTCATTAGCATATTAGCAGGGCCTGGTCTCTTACTAGGTTTTAAAATAGAATCACCATGCTTCAAAATCCAATTGATTTTTTCTAATGTAACCATTATCTCACCCATTGATGCATCAACCATGGTTTTACCTGAATCTCTACAAGCAACTCTTGCTATTTGTGCTTGGTTTTTGATAATGAAACTACTCAATGTTCTAAGAAATTTTCTTCTTTTGAATTTAAACTTTGGATCATTGTAAACTTTTGGTTGTGCAATTTGAGCTTCTTTAATAATATTATCAATTTCTTCAGGGGTGTGTGATTTAAATTTACCTAACAGTTGGGATGTCGCAGGACAGTAACAGTAGATATAATCTGGATCTTCTGGCTGATAAATATCAGGAACTGTTAATCTCTTACCTTTCCAATTCGGTTGGGATGCATCGGGAAATGGAATTTCAAATTTCAATGGCTTCTCTACCCTCTTGCTGGTTTTCCTAAAAATGAAAAGGAAAACGGTAACAGATATAACTAACAATGATATAGAAATTTGGACTGGCGTGGAAGTTGTTTCATTGAATTGTAAATGGGTGGAAATAGGATATGATGAAAAATTAAAGTTCACCAAACCCAATGTGTCATTCACTTGAATAAGCAATTCCGTTAAATTAAAATGGATGATGTCTGACATGTTATTAGGTTCAGTTAACTCAAAAGGAATTGCACTTCAAATATCTGCAAGACATATATTCACATGGGTCTGTGAAAAAGATCAACACGCTCGTTTAACTGGCATCTGAAAAATGTGACACCCGCGTGTCAGGCATTCTATCGGACTACAAAAAGTACACAGCCTGCTACATTAGTGTTAGCTTCAATCACTCACTCCTCTTCACTCATTTCATCGTCAAACTGTATATCATCAAATACTCTGTCCAGCTCTGCTTCAAGCTCTTGTTCATTGACAGCGCTGTTACTAGAGTTGGATAGTTTCATTTCTTCAGATTTATTTGCTGTTGTGCTACTTTTAACATCAGCATTCAATGCATTGCTTTGTGTGCTAGATTTCTCCATATTTATCGTTATCTCCTTTTCTTGTTTCTGTGCAGTTTCTTTGGCACTGTATGTTTTCGTGCTTTCCTTCAGTTCTCTTTTGCTTTTAAATGGGTCGTCTTCTATAATTAAGTTGAAGCCAGAGCCTAATCCATCAGGAGAAAATGCAGTAGTGCCTATAACATCATTATCGTCCCAATCGGAGAAATCCATTTCAAAATCATCACTAAAATCTTTCACTTCTTGAGTTGGTAGATCTATCATGCCATAAGAGGTCGAATCTTTATTTTCGACATTAGGTTCTACTTCTGGCTTAGAAATCGTCTTGGTAGCTATATTCTTTGCCGCGTTATCTGTATTAGTTTTCGCCGGTTGAGTTACATTGATCTCAACACTTTTGGGCTCAGGTGGTAATAGCACTAACTCAAAAGTAGTTTGATCTGGTTTGGCTTCTTTCATTTCTCGCTCGAGCACGATGTGGGTGTTCTTGATCTCCTTCTTTTTAGTGACAATAGGATTTTTAGATACAGGTTTCCTAATAGATGGAGCTGGAGCATGTTCTGATTTTCTCAATTTGGGATTTGTGGTGGTGTTAAGTCCAATGGCACGTTCTGCCTTTCTCAAAAGCAGACTTTTCTGTGTTTTCTTAGTGCCTGTACCGCCATTCGGTATTGCTGTTTTTGACCTTAATGATGTGTTTGAACTCAATGGTTTTGTTGAAGATGAAGTAGGGGAGTTGGAATTTGTTGTTGTTTTGTCATAAGTTGACGATGACGTCGTTAGTTTGGAGCTGTTGGATGAGGATGAATGCGGACTTCTTGTAGGTGATGGTATGCTTATTGTGGGCGAAGGTATAGAAAAAGTAGGTGAATTGAGATTTGGTGATGCAATAGATGGGAAGGTTGGAGCATTACGACGCACCGGCGACAGTTTGCTTAAAATCTGATTATACGATGGTTTCGCTTCTTTCCTGTTTGCTCTTATATGATCAACTAACTTTATTGGACTTTTAATTGTTCTTATCTGTTGATTATTGAATTTTTCAAGAAAAGAGTCCAAAAAAAGAGTATGTTTGAAGTTCCCCATTGGCTTCTTGATTTTGGAAATTCGATTATAAATCAATCGAGGCTCTCGAGATTTATTGAGCTTAACACATCCATCAAATGGATTTAACTCAAAAGATTTAGAAATAGGATCAAATGACAGAAGTACTTCGTTTATTTGAGAAACAGAACCGTTATCAATAATATTCAAGCCAGAAGTGACTTGATTCTGAACTGAAGACAAAGTATTGCATTGGGCACACTTACCTTCAAAATAAACTTTATCTTGATTGAAATTTGTAGAAACAGATTTCTCGCTTGCTTTTGCTTCAGATACCAAATACCAATTTTCATCATCTATGTATAACTGCGAAGGTTGATGTTCGTCAATAGTATCAGGCTTAAAACTATATTTCACACCAAAAAAATCTCCTTTTTGAGACCTGAAAAGACCTGAAAAGTCAATATTGTATTCACCATCAGGAATACAATCATCCATCGCAATATCCTTTTGTGTGGTATATGAGGCCTTTTTGTTATTCGTTATGAGAGAAATGTCATCTAAGCTCGATATACTCTTTGATGCAGACAGTTTCAGCTTCCTCTGATCTATTCCGCGCATTGTTCTATTTTTGCATACTTAATACGATTAATTACATCACAATTCCAGAATTACAATCGTCTATGATTATAGTGTCTACACCAAGTTTGTAGTTATTTAATGACTTTTTAGTTATTGGTACCATTCAAAAATATTTATAAAATGTATTTTTGATATTTCAATTACGAAGTGCACGGAGTCGCTGGTTAAGAGTATCTTCTTCCACTGGCTCTTCAACCACCGGTTTAGCCAAATTCCCAACTTTGGATTCTCCTATCTGGTGTTTCATTTCAATACCAGCTTCATCCGCCATTTGTTGCATGAGTAAATCGACCTCTCCTTGAGGTTGCGCACTAATACTCATATCATTGGAGACGTTTTCATAGTAATTGGTAGATGTTTCTAAGTCTTCAAACTGTTGCTCAAATTTGTCCATAACTTTTGTGATCTGTTCCAAATTCATACTTTCCATTGCTTTGTCCATACCTTTCACAACAAACGTCATGTTTTTTGTCACACCTCTCATTGTAACGGCGGTTTGAATTCTCGAGGCAACAGCATCAATACGAGATGATAATCTAAGAAGATTAATACGTTCCTGTGACTTCCGTATTGCATTTTGAGCATAAATTTGTGCGATATCTTGATTACCTTGTGCTAATGCCTTTTTCACTCTTTTCTTTTCAGCTTCTTCTTCTTTCCCAGCCTTTGCTGCCTGTCTATTTAGTTGCTTAGATGTAAATTTTAGCTGAAATAAAGAATTCTCTAATCCAGACATTGTTTGGTGTGTGATATAGAAGAATCGCCCTCACGAAACCCGTAGTAGATAAATGCAAGCATCACATTTTTGAAGATAACCCTCGAAAAGGAAATTCAGTGGGGCTCAAAAACATTTCAAACTTTCTGTACAGTAGTGAGTGCCATTGATGTCTTAAACACCCTTGGCCTATTCTAAAGTCTATCAAAATATAAATAAGTAAATAAAGTAAATTTAATGCTTTTTCAAAGATTCAATTCTTTTAGCTTCTTCGTCAAAATTTGGAACGTTTCGGTAAGTGGTTTTGCCGTTGGATATAGAAACAATACCCAGATTATCTCCTACTTCAACTTTTGGCTTCTTCCATTCATCTTGTTTTGTAATAAACTTTTCTAAAGCTGCAACACCATCAGCGTTTTGAAATTGATTCACCACAAATTTGTCATTACCACTTCCAGTTTCAATTAGAACAGTACGTGGACCTTTTACCAACACGTAATTTCCATTGCCGATCACATAATCGGTAATATGTGATTTAGTAGTGTAAGCATAAGAGACTAAACTCTTTGAAAGTTGATATATCTTTGTAATTATAGTATCCACACTTGGATTATTGAATATATTTATGGTTTTTGGTTCTGGTTCCATCCTATTGTCATGCTTAACTCCCTGAAATAAACCATTCATAGAATCCCACACCTCAGTTGTAAAATTAGATTCATCATTTAACTCGGCGGAATCTTTTATACTAACAGCAAATAAGTTTTTTCTATTTACACGAATTTCTTCTCCAGCACCAAGTCCAACTTTGAAAACATTTCCTTTTCCTACAACACTTGCCAAACCTCGTCCATTTAGTAGTGTATAAGCTCTGTTTGTAAAACCATCATGTAGTTTTTTAGGTAAACTTTTGATGCTAATATTCAAAGAATTACCAGTATAACATTGTAATGAATTGGTTTGGAAAAGAGCCCAATCGTAGCTTCCGTCTAGAGGGAGATTAACAAAACTCATTACGCTAGCAGTTCGGGATGAGCCTGCTCTGTATGCGCTCACAAGTATCTCAAGTGGAACTGTTCCAATAATCTTTTGGTAAGTTGAAACATCACTTGCTAGTAGCATGCGACGGATAGGTTGTGTAAATTCCCATGTACTTTTAATGAACGTATTGTTTTGCGATTTTTCAGACTCCTTCTGGGAATAGGAATAAATACTCATAACAGAACCCTTCTTGACATGCACTGGAACTGATGGAGGAGTTGTTACTGAAAGCGTTGAAGCTGGTGAACCAACAGTTTTGAAGGTTGGAGTCTTGATATCACTCACATCAATAGAGTCAATAATAGGTGATGCTTCATTGGCAATTCCAAGCGGAACGGGCTCGCTTATCACAGTGGTCGAAGGTTGCTGAATTGTTATCGATCTAACAAATGTTCTGCTAAATCCAGATTTGATCATTGTCATCCCAGAGATACTGTTGAATGAACTCTCCAATGAAAAAGTCTGATCAGGGCTAGACCTTAGGGGGATACACAAACCATTTACACAAAAAATCACGTTCGCAGCATCTTCTCTATTTCTTCAACGGTTTCGAATCCATTGAGTAGTACATCAGCTACACTTGGATCATCGACCACTTCACCTCCGTGAAGCTCGATCGCTAACTTCTTTAAGTCCTTCTCATAACGTGTAGCTTTGGAAACTGGATCAAAAGCAAATTTAGATCCATATAAATTAAACCCTATTGCATCAGCAGTCTCTTTCTGAATTGCGGTAGCTGATGTATGTCCGTGTCGTAAAAACTGGTCTGACATCCGCCATAGTTCTTTTGCGTTATATTTAATTGTAAAATTACAACCAAACTCGTCGATATTATGGCGTGCAATATCTGTTACATCCTTGTTGACTGCTAAGCAATGTGAAGGATCAAGACGGACTAGCGTGTTGGAGTTAATGCAATCGTAGCACCATTTGAATCTGAAAATATTGTAATCTTTTTTGAAAATACTAACACTGGTGGTAATTTTATCCGCAATCACCATTAAAATATTTCCTTTAAAATGTATCGGTTGATCTACAACTTGAGCACCATGAGATTTCAAAATTCCATTAATTTCTGCTTTCCAAATTATTTTACCATCAATCTCACAATCAGTCAAAACACAGAAGGTTATACCCAAAAATAAGTCATCTTTCTTCTCAATGCTTTGCACAAAGTTTTGATTGGCTTCTCTTACTGCCTTTTCGGCAACGGTTTCTCTCCTTTTTCTTTTCGTTGCGCCATTGCTAACCATGCTCACCTGTCGACGTTTTGAACTCAATTCTATTTTCCTTTCGTACTCTTTAATACTATCACATTCATTGTACTTTTTATCAGCTCTCAAGCCGATACAATAAGGATGGCGTAACGTGGTATTTAAGACGAAACGATTCATTTCAGCTTCCTGGTTAAAAGTCAAAGATTTCGCTTTGATCTTAATCACAGCACTATTTTGAGGTTTTATCCAAAACTTAGGTTTAAGTGTCCCAAACTTCATCCTATTATCAATCCATTCAAGTTCATCTGACTTGGAGTAAGGTATCCAATGCCCTTCAGTTGCATCATTAATTTGAGTCAGAATATCTTTATCAAGTCCAAACCGTACGTTGCAAAAGCTAACAAACCACCCTTCAAACTTTTCCCCTAAATCATTTCCGTATAAAGCACAAATAAAATTATGACCTTCCTTACCAATTATAGTAACATCCAAATCGTCAATAAAGTCACGTATGTAGCTAGGCTTAAATTTGATCCATTCATTTGAGGAACCAACAAAATATCTAGAATTCCATTGTTTTAACACTAAACCTTCGGCATTTTTATTTTGAACATCAATCATGGCAATTTTAACATCATTTGCATTGTAACCTATATTAAATTTATGCATTCGTACAAATTTGCAATTTATCTTCTGAAAAAGATCAGAGAGAAGTGATTTTCGTTCCTTCAAGGGGGTAGATTGTAGACTCTTTCCATTCAAAAATATAACATCGAAACAAAGTAGTTTATTGTATACAACTTCTTTAGTTAAATCATTGCCTTGCTTGAGACTATTCAAAAGTAGCTCACTGCATCTTTTAACATCTTGAAACCCAAGGATAGCGTGTTTTGATTCATCATATGTAACCATTTCACCATCTAAAATCATATTTTCAATACCATCAAAATCAGAGACATTCATATATTTTGTTATAATACCATTAGAATCACCAACATAAGAACCATACCATGATTGCACAATTCTATTTCTGCTATAAAAAGCCACCCGTAGAACATTATTAGAGTCTCGCCAAAAATGAAGAAATGAACGCTCTCCGTCTATCTTCTCCTCAATACAATATCCTTCAAGTTCTTGACGCATGTTGTCTTTAAAAATTGAAACTTTGTCAACTATTGCTTCATAATCATGTTCATAAATTCGAGTACATCTCATTGCAGCACATGGAACACCGGGCTTGACATTGACTATAAATTTTATATCTTTTTTCTTGTCTTTAGTTAATTCGGACATTTTCCTCCACTCAGGGTACATATTTGTTCTCAAATATTCTATTCCCACTATAACCTTCCAGAGATCTGAATGTGATTTAAGAATTGCAGAAGCCAATCCTCGTGGCTTATCGCACAATGCATTGAGCACAACTCTTTCAATTATCAAATGTGAACCAAACATGGATTGAAGAATTGTACTTATTGAATTAGGATTTTTCTTCACTATGTAAAACATATCGAATATGTGTTGAATCGAAGGGAAAATGAAGTCTGTTCTAATTGAGATAGCCCTCTGCGTCTGGACTTCATCTAACGCTAAGGAAATGTCGTTTAAAGTAATTTGATTTCTATATCTATCCCTAACATTTTCTAAACGTTTAAAATTTGCGTTCTTTAAAGTTGTAGTTTCTATCCAAAATAGTTCCAAAATAGTGATAACGTCATTAATGAATTTTTCAGTTACAGACTCCGTTGACTTACCAACATCTAAAGAATCAATATGGTTTCTTAAAGTTCCTGAATTAACATTTTCTGTTTCTGTGTATTTCAACAAAAGTCTAACAATTTGTTGTTTGGTTATCAATCGATCCCTTGATAAATTAGGTAATAAAAGCTGTACTAAATTGAATTTCTCAATAGGAGATGCTAGCAATGCAAAAAGTTTACCTAACACAACAGTTTTACTTTCTTTTAAGCTGTTTAGTATCTGCTTCCCATTAGGGTATAGCTCACGGGTTAACGCTGGAAGTGGGATCGAAGGCACTTTGACAAACAACCAAGAATACCTAGGATCGTCTAACTGGATAGATCGAAACGGTGGAACATCAGGTAAGTCTATAACAATTAATTTTGCAGTACTAGAATCTTCTGGGTCTTCAAAAGTGTTTGTTATAGAGGGCGTTGACATTGTGAGCCAGCATTTTAGTTATTGATTAAAGTTTGGGTTAAATGAATGTCAAATGAAATCCACAGCATGGTGGCTCAACTTTTCTCAACTTTTCCTCCGATACGATCATAAAGATTAAATTATTTATTAGTTCTATAAAAATGAGGATAATATAGTGTTAGCATGTCTGAATAAAACATCGTTCTCGTTTATTATGTCCTCAAATTGAGGGATATATTGAGACATGTAAGAAAAGGAGTATATGTAGCTAGCGATTTGAAAGTCGACAATGCCAGCTTTTTCACCGTTCCAAAAAGTGTCAGCAGACAACACTGAATTTAGCAATGACAAAAGATCTTTCCCATTATTCACAATTCTCTTTCTTTCTGATTGGTATGCAAGAGTTGTATATTTTGGAACAATCAATGATGAAAAATAATTGAACGTGTCTGGATTTCTTACATGGAAATCGTTACGCTTAAGTAAATGTAGACGCACTGATTTAGCAAAGAAGTTCGAAAGAGTTGATATTGATTGCATGGAAGAGGTGTAGTTATAATTAAAAAGAGAATAGTATTTCAACAGAGTTGTGTCATCCAAGTCCAGAAGAAAAAGAGTGTAGAAGTCAAATATCGTTTCGTTAATGGTATTAAAAATAAGTTCGTCTTCAGTATTAAGGTTTGAACAATTAAGAGTGTTTATCAATTTGGAGTGATGAATTTTACGTAATATTTGTTTAGCCTTTGTATTTATCGTATCTTCAATGAGTATTGGTAATTGATCATCAAGTGCTGCATTATAGGAAAGAATAGAAACAGAAGATCTTTGATTGGAATGATGTGATATTGGTTCTTTAACTGCATCACTTGCTGTTGGGAATTTAACACCTTCTCTATCGAGTATAGAGAAAAGGGTGAGTAAACAAAGAGGATCAACGGGTACCAGAAAAACGTTGGATTCTTCCACATCATATTTTATAGAATCGTTACCACGTAGCTGTAATGGTTGAAGATTGTAGACTCCGAGATTATATAATGATGCTGGAGTTGAAGAAGTTGACGCAGAATTTAAAACGTACTGTCTACCCTGATACACTTCTTCGTGTGATTCTTGGGGGTAAAGGGTTTTAGGGAATGTGTTATGGAACGTACTCCAAGATTTAGCAGCCGACATAAGGAGAGTGTTGCGGGAAAAGCCTGTGTAAAGACACCAGGTGAGGTTGGAAAGTGGTGTTGAAGAGTTGATTTGACAGAGTGGGATAATTTTGACCCAGACGGGACACTTCCGCATCGGGCCACTCAAGAATGTCTGGGCAGACCGCGGTATGTCTCCAGACTTTAACTCGGATTCCCCTGAAACAGTCCCTGTCCAACCTGGGGAAGCCGAAGAGCTTGCTCAACTTCCTTTCTCCTCCTGCCCAGCGGTTCTTTTCTCTTCTCTGTGTGTGTCCAGTTCCTATAGACCTGTTGTTACCGCTACTGCTTCTCTTCATAGGATAAGATACTACCGATCAACAACAAAGATATGGACTGTGATAAGCTACCCCAATATCACGAGGTGGATCCTAATCCGGATCCTCCTCAATATAGCCCGTCTGTACACCATCTATCATTAGTTTACTATGCTTCTGAAAGTTTTAGTTCAAAGGATAAAGCTCCAAATTATATTCCCTTGCTTATGGAAATTAACTCAACTCAGTTGAATTTCTATCATGTCAAAAATAGTTATACCAAATTTGTTGCCCATATGTTCAATTCCCTTCACCCAGATTTTGTGGATCCAAATCTTAACCTCAAGTCAAAATCATCTTCCTCTTCAACTTCATTAACATCACTCAAGAACGTATTCATAGGTCCTGGGAATGGGTTTTCCGCTAACTCCTTCTCACATCCATTGGTAAATGAATCTGACTTCTCACTGAATCTAGCTTCGCTATCAATCAATCCATTTGCTGGTTGTGCATCAGCCTCTTCTTCTTCGTTGATTTCATTATCTCCACAAAAGAATGTTAAACAAGAAACAAAGACAAACTCCATTTTTAGACTGTTCAAATCGGCTAGCTCAAGTAGTATATTTCAGCCATCGTCTGGTTCTTATCCGTTTAAAAATATTGTTTTAAGCAAAGAGGAAATTGAAAGCAATAATTACCGTTATGTAAGCAAACTGCTGCTTCATAAACCAGATATTAATTGCATCTTGGATACAGATTATACCTCTCATGACGCACAGTTATTGACTCTCAAATCTTCCTTATTCAAATCTTACTCATTACAGGAATTAATCAAATATGGTAATGCAGCAGATTTTGCTTCTAAACCTTTTGCTTTAAGACTGATTTTTCCCGATGAACAATTTGTTGTTGTTTCATACACTGCAAGTGTTTATGCGTCTATTTTTTACAAGTTGAATATAGCTAGAGAATTGAGTTTTGATTTGGATCTTAGGGTACCTTTGCCACTTGACTATTGCGTTCCTCGTAGGAATAGAGGTAGAAGACGTAGAAGGAGATCTTCGACTACAACATCAGTGTCTTCATCAAGATCAACTAGAACTAGAAGTAACTCACTTATAAATCAAAATGATGTCGATGATGATGATGAATTGGATGTTTCATTTGTAATCGATGCACCTTTTAATGAGTACCAACCGCAACCTCCAATTCAACCTCAAATTATATTAGAAGAAGAAATTTTTGGTGATATATGTGATTTGGAACCAGCTCAACAAATTGTTTCCTCTTTATCTTCCTCTTCAAGATTAACCTCGGATTCTGTTTTCTCAAATACAGTTGGAACTCCTTCATCGAACTCATTATCACCAATCTCATCGGAAAATGAATTAATTGATTCTGATTGTATTCCAAAGGAACCACCCATTACAAATAGTCATACAAAATACAAAGAATTGATTACCGCTATTAAGTGCATAAGGTCTTGCAAAAACAAAACACTACCGTGGACAGCTTAGTTTTGTTTTTCCCCATTTCCTTTTTTTCCCGTTTGGTGATACCATGCCGAACATGCTGTTTTTTCCTACTTTTCTGCTTCTCTTTAGATTCACGACCCTGTATTTTATAACTTGTATGATGTTGTTGTATTTTTTATATCCGGATTGTTTGTGTTAAGCTTTATATTTTTCCTCCATTACTAAATAAAATCCAGTTATTCCATAGTCTTTCAGAATCGATACCGGATTCTGCAAGCTTTTCAAAAACTTCATCAACGTATTTAAAATGGTTATCCCTCATTCTATCAACTCCAAAATCTGTCTCCACTAGTATATAATCTTTGACTAATTGTGAAAGCTCTCTTACTTTGTCAGTTATTCCATTACCAAAATTAACAAAGTCACTGATTCCAAACCAAACTTTCTTTTCATGCAATCTAAGAAGCATCCTAGCGCTATCCACACTACCACTATAAGAATGCATCACTATTTTAGTAACTTTTGATTCTTTCAAAATTTCATACATTTGACCATGTCCACCTACACAATGTATCGAGCAAAATTTATCATATTTTGCTGCAATATCAAGAAAAAGATTAAAAATTGCAATTTGATGAGACATTCGTACTTTGTAATTGGATAATCCAGTAATTGAGGTCGTTGGATTACATAAGAATCCACTCAGTGGAATCCTAGCAAGCTTATCAAGTCCTATTTCTCCTATATTGAGATTTTTCCCATGTTGTGATGTCATCAATTTTTCAAAATCTTCTATCTTTTCTCTTATTGAAATCGGATCAGGTAAAACGTATAATAATTCATCAATCGAAGAATCAACTCTTTTCGAATGTTTTTCAAGTACGCATTCATAGTGACGTTGTTTGAAACTTTCCATTTTTTCACCATCTTCCTTCTCTAAAAATGTGTAAAGATGTGAAAACCATGGATGGATTCCGATATTAAGCTTGACATTTTCATTCCTTCGTATATTATCATCCTGCAACATCAATTTGAAAATTTCCTCGTCAATATGATTGGTCATCATTAAGTTGATAGGGAAATCTTTTGCAGCAATGTACTGCCTTACTGAATCATGATAAACTCTTTCACTTATTTCAGGTGATAAATGGCAATGAGAATCGTAACGCATAAACCGTATGAAAAGGTATTTAGTCTTCAAGACCATCATCATTTGACTTACTGTTTCTATGTTACAAGTACGTGTGGTCACGTGATTTTGGTAGAAGATTAAAACGCTTGACTACACAACTACAACTCATATAAAGTCAAGTTTCGATAAAATATTGTTAAGATTATTGGTAACCTTCATTACTTTTCTTTTCTTTACCTTTTCAGTATTCAAGCTCTTAGAATCCACAGGAATAATAGCAACATGAGACTTATCATTCGGAGAAACGTCCCCATTTTGATCAAACCTTCCTCTTCTCGCTTTCTTCTCCTTAACTTGTTTCTGAATAACTATACCTGTATATTTAGTAAGTTTATCTTTTCTAAGTGAAAATTCATCACGGTTCTCTTCCTTTTTGACATCCTGCCCTATAGCATCAAAATCAAAATCAGCCTCAGTGGAGACGCTATTGAAACTCCTCACCGATGGCCAATAATCTTCAACATTTGTGTTATCGTGATCAGCTTGTACTTCAACATTACAAGGTCCATACCAAGAATGTGCTCGTCTATCGTATGTGGTGTTTGGTATACCGTAAAATAAATTCATATTAAACCCGTGGTGCCAGGTAACTTTACTTTCAGTAATTGGGTATATATCTTTTGGTTTATTTTTGAACAACTCAACAAAACGTTTTGTCTCCAAATATGAACTATGTCTCGAATAAATAAATTTCAAATGTGTTGGAAGGAAAAGTGATTTACATTTGTAGTAATAAAATTTCAATGTGGTGCCTTCATATAAAAATTTCCCTTCATAAACTCCATCATATGCTTCAAATATAGATAAAAAATCTTCCTTTCTTTTTGGTAAATGTATATTTTCATACTCCTGTCTTGTCAAGTCAATAGCATGTTTCAAGTCAACAACACGTTTCCCGGTTTGTGTTTTCTTTCCTATACTAAAATGATAATATGCATCATCTTTTGTGGAATCGCAAAGTCCATCAACCTGGTCAATCGTATTTGTACAACGTTCTAAATTGTCAGTTGTGCATCTTTTAATTTTTCCTATCCATTTAGCGGCACTTCCTAAATCCCAGGACGAATCTTTAAAATAAGCTTTAATTTTTATCCAAACCTCTTCAAATCCGTAAACTGTATCTAGAAATCTGAAGCAAGTTCCTTTAGGATAAAATTTGATTAGTTCTATAAGCTGATAAATTCCTTGCATATTCTCTAGTATGCTAATGTTTGTATTCCTGTATGCAAAAGTAGTGTCTAGGTAAACCATATCTAGTATTTTGTCGCCATAAATAAATGGCATCAATGTTGGGCACGTTTTAAAACTTTGTATGACCAAATCATCAAATCTAGCATCTCCAGTATAGAGAATATTAATTTCTTTTGATATCCTGTGATCTGTTATTATAATCATTGCACTTCCAAGACAGTGAAAGTTTGGTATAAACGTGACATGTAAATTTGGTTCTAATTCAAATGTTTCGTTGAACTTTACTTCACGACATTGAAATAAGTTCCTTTGTATGTTAAAATTACTTTTATTTTGTTCCTGTATTAATAGTTTTGTTGTTAAAGTTGTAATTATTTGGGGGCGTCCAGTGAAAGGTTCAGATAATCCTTTGTAATGATCACTATGAGCATGAGAAATAAAGCAATACTTTATAGCATCACCTTTAGCATTTTTTAAAGCAGAGAAATCGTCAATCAGAATATCGGGAATTAAATCAACCTGCCCATTGAAAGTTGAGGCCAACTGATTTACATTCATTTGGCATGGTTTAGATTAGAAAGTAAAAGATTAACAAATAGTAGTTCATAGTAATTTTTCACGCGTCACATTTTACATGCTACATCAATGAATATAAATTACCACTTTCCTTCAATTATTCAAGAATTATATAAAATTATCTATAATACAGCGATATACGCTAAATATTTACTCTGAGTCTGCTGATAATTCTGCAAGCTCAGCTGCAAGATTATCCTTAAATTCGGTAATGAAATATTGTGCTCTCTCCTTTGCATCATAACAGTTTCTATTCAAGGTAAGGTTGATGTCAACGCCTGTAACTTCACCTTCTTCATAATTGATCTTATAATCAATCTTGAATCTTTCTGCACTTCTTGGTGGTGCAATAAGTTCCTCAAATAGAGGATCGTTCAAGTCTGAATCTGGAGTAAATTTATGTGCATAAGCTTCCTTTTCAGTCAACGCCACAACATCAGCAATAACTTCTTTGAAACTCTTCAAATCTGGATAAGACACTTCAATCTCTAATGGGTATGAATGAGAAATGACAGCTGGTTGTTTTGACTTTGAAGTAGCTGACTTTTTAGAAGCATCTTCAGATGTTGTTTCTGCAGACTTTGAAGTTTCCTTAAGCTGAATATTAGAGAGATCTAAGTGAGAAGATTTTTCTAAGTAACTTGCAATTGCTTCGTTTTCTGCAGATGAAATCTTACCAAGATATGCCAATACATCACCTTTAAGGAGTCTTCCGTGTGGTCCGGTTGCTGGAATTTTTTCAAATGCATCAGCTTCACTAATATTATTTTCCTTCAACAAATTTTCAACCGATGGAAATAATCTTTGTTTTGGATCTGCCTTTTGAGAAGCAGAAGTGCTAGTTTTAGATGCTGTAGAAGTAGCAGCTGGAGAACTTGATGCTGCTGATTGTGATTCCTTAATAGGAGTTGGTGCAGGTTTACTAGGCTGTGCTGGCTCTACCTTTGGGATTTCTGGAAGTTCTAAAGTTGAAAGATCATCATCAGGTTCGGCAAGTATTGCAATCGGGGTACCAACCTTAATATCCTTTGTTCCATCAGGAAGTAAGATTTTTGCAACAATACCATCGTCAATAGCATCAACGCTGATAGTAGCCTTATCGGTTTCAATATCCAATAAAGACTTACCGGAAGAGAACTTATCACCTTCCTTTACGTGCCATTCAATAATAGCACCAGATTCCATTGTTGGAGACATTGCAGGCATATCATAAATCTTCGCATCTAGAACAGTGTTTCTAACATGGAAGAGTCTTGATTGTTGTGTAATGAATCTCTTAGTGAGAGGTTTCAAATATTGTCTCAACATAGCTGAATCGATTTCTGATGTCAAGTGAAAAGCCAAGAAATAATACTAGTTGAAAGTACAACTTCACGCTTGACAACTTCACCATGGGCTGCACTGCACCGTCCTCTGGAGCCTAACGGTCTTTTTCGGGCCACATCTGCGCGGTGACGAAAAAAATGAAGCGGAGAAGTGCAGAGTGCGACAGTGGTTTTGTTGTACAGAAAGTTGCCAAGCCTTTTTTGAGGCAGTGCTTTTTGTTTCCTCTTTTGAAGAACGTCTGTGCAGTTTTTCAGACATGCAAAAATTATTTTACACAATCAATGTCATTTGAATGATGTACATTAGAGCATAAGCAACCAGTATCTAGACGATTGGAAAGAAATGGGTAAAAGAGTTAAAAGATCTTCCGAGTTGAGAAATGCTAAGAGAAGAAAGGATGAAGATTCAAAGCTTCAATCTTCTGTGTTTTCAAGAGTCGACAGTGATAATGAAATTTCTGATGTTGAGTTCGGCGAAGCGGACGCTGATGAAGGTTTGATGGAAATTAAACAAAAGAATGAAGAAGAAGATCTAGAAGAATATGAAAAGAGGCCTAGAAATTTTGTAGATCCTAATGATGGCGGGGAAGAAGGTTTACCAATTCGTACAATGGATGGTACTATTAAAAGAAGAATTATTCATAAAGAAAAAACAGTCAAAAAAGAAGATGACGAAAGCGACGATGAAAGTGATGAAAGTGATGAAGATAAATCCGAAGCGGTAGAAAAGGAAGGAGATACTGAAATTGGAAGCTCTGAATATAATGAAGAAGATGACGAATCTTATAAAGGTTTAACACCAGAGGAAAAAGTTATCAAGACAAAAGAAGATATTGCAGAAATGGCAGAAAAGTTGATTGAAGACCCTGAAGAAAACATTTTGCAGCTTTCTAGACTAAGAAGAATGTCAACATCCAAGAATCCATTAACAGCTAAACTCGCTATATTAGCGATGGTTCCAGTTTTCAAAAGTATAGCACCAGGCTATCACATAAGACCTTTAACAGAAACTGAAAAGAAAGCAAAAGTTAGTAGGGAAATTGCTAAACTTAGATTTTTTGAACATCATTTGGTCCTCAACTACAAGCATTATATTGATCTTTTGGCTAAGAATGCTACTAAAGTTTCATCTCATCCAAAAGTTACTGCTGCTGATTCTGAAATTGGTTTGATCTCCACAAATGCAGCATGCGAGCTAGCAACAGCATTAAGGTTTTTCAATTTTAGAAAAGATGTTGTGAAAATTATAACTAGAAGAATTATGAAGAAACCACACAATGAATACGAATTTAAAGTTTACAAAAAATGCATTTCCACACTTGAAGAGTTACTTATTGAAGATGCAAAACATGGTGATATATCTCTTGAAGTTGTCATTTTACTATCCAAAAGCATGAGAAGAAGAAATTTCAATGTCGACGAAAGTGTAGTTAATATTTTGCTATCATTGACTATCCTAAATGATTACTCTCCAAATTCTAAGGAGCATGACGACGCACCTAAATTGAAGAAGAAAGATAGAGTGCATTTGAGTAAGAAGGAAAGGAAAGCTTTGAAAGAACGTAAAGAGATTGAAAAGGAGTACATGGCTGCTGAACAAACTGTTACAGCTGAACAAAGAGAGAAGAATCAGGCACAAATTCTTAAAATGTTACTCATGTTCTATCTTGAAATACTTAAGGCAAGACCCGAAAAGTTAATGGCCGCAGTCTTAGAGAGTTTGTCTAAATTTGGTCATATGGTCAATATTGATTTAATGGGTGATTTCTTGCAAGTGTTACGAGAAATTACGGAAGAAACGTTAATTAATAAAGAACTCACAAGTAATCAAGTCAGACAGGTACTACTATGTATTATAACGTCATTTTCATTAGTTGCCAACCTCCCAACAAAAAAAGTTGTTGTTGATTTGAATAAATTTGTGGACTATCTTTACACATTATTACCAAATCTCTCACTGGATACAGACATTGAATTTTCTCACAAAACTCTTAGACTCCTTGATCCTCTTGCAAATACGGAATTGAACATAAAACCATCAGTCAATGTATCAACAAAAGCTGAATTGCTTTTGAGGTCATTAAATGCTATTTTCTTTAACAGTAAGAGTGGATCTAATAGAAGAGTGTTAGCATTCACCAAAAGACTATACTCTTCTGCCCTTCACTTACCAGAAAAGTCGACTATTGCCTTACTAAAATTTTTGGACAAGCTATCAGGTAGATATGGAGACTTGAAAACGTTGTATTCAACGGAAGATAGAGTGCAAAATGGTGTCTACGATCCTGAAGTTAACGAGTGTGAGCGTGCAAATACTGAAGTGGCGGTACTTTGGGAAAATGTACTACTTGATAAGCACTACTCTAATACTGTTACTATGGGTAGTAGACATCTTGTTAATAATGCAAAATAATAAAAAGCTTTCCTAACGTAAAATTTGTGAAATATTTATAGCAAAAAGTATTATCCGAAAATCCTCAGTTACTTAATAAAAAAACTTTAAATGCAAACTTAAATCTAATTTATGTAGTAGAAAAAGACAACAGTCGATGGGGAGTTATGTTCCTGAGAAAGAGTCATCGTCAAGCACATTTTCCATCACCTCATGATGGTCCAATAGTAATTCATGAGGGTTCAACATCTTAGCAGGCACACTAAAAAATGAGGTACCTTTAGTTGGTGCTGAAGAAGAAACAGGTGATAGATACCGATGATTGATACGATCCACAATATGACTGTTGGAATCTTTGTTCAGCTGTTTAGCTAATGAATCTCCGCCAGAATGAGAGCTTCTCCTTTGATGCGGTGGAATATATTTTTTATTCTCCTTTGGGCTGGTAGTAATGTTGGAACCAATGCTTGAAAAATTATTTGAAATTGTTGTAGCGTGAGAAGTATCTCTTGAATTGTTGATTTTATCATCAAATATTTTAATATCACTCATTTGTTTAGACATGTTATTGATTGCACTGCTTTGAATTTGATGAAATCTCTTATCATCATTAAAGTTGGATATTAGATTCGAAATATCTCTACTTCTATAAGAAGGTTCTGGATCATCAAATTCAAATGTAAAGCCTTCATCTTCATCGTAATCATCTTCTACATCAGTTTCATCGTCTTCAATGACTGCATTGGTGAGTCTTATATCTTTTCTGAATCTAGAATTTTTTCTACCATTGTTAGAATGTCTTGATTTAGCACGGTAAGTAGCGTCATCATCATCATCGTCATCATCATCTGAATCAATTGCAGAACCCATTAAATGGGCAGCTTCAAGCCTAACATTAGGTGGAATATATTTACCATCAATGGAAGCTCTAGATGATCTCGAAAGCACCATATTTTCCATCGCTGATAACCGTCTTAGTTGCTGTGTATTACGATCATTATTCCTAGACCTGGCGCCATCTCTAACATTTACCTTGTTGTTTCCTCTATAATTTTCCTTATTATTGTTTTTATGATTACTGTTCCTTGACAGATAACTGGATCTTCTTTTCCTTTTCTGCCAAGCTCTCCGGTTTATATTGTTAGAGTTGTAGTGATAATAGTTGTTTGAATATTTATAATTATTCATAAAATCACTAGATTTTTCATAATGGTTATTTTTCTTGTGATTAAATCCTCTCTGTTGCATCTGTTGTCTACCTCTATGAGCCTTCTCCATATAGTTGGTAAACACAGACTTTGGTGTGAAAAAGTCTTTTCTGCTGAAATCAAATTCATCATCTTTGAATGCAGAAAGTTTATCCTCTGGTAGCTTTTGATTGGAAGTAGCCACTTTCAATGGTTTACGGTTATCATTATTCCAACGTTTAGCTCTAAAGTTTCTATTGTTGTTATGCTGATTTTGATTGTGATTAGAAACTTGTAGTCTAGATGATTTCAGTTCAGCAAAATACTTATTCAAAGAATTATAAGATAAATGTTTATGTGGAGGCTCATATTTCTTTTGAATGTTAATTGGTGATACTGGTGGGAATTGATTCTCTTTATGAACTTGTTCATTTGTTTGACCTCTATCATCTTCAACAATAGTATCAATTGAGTTCATATTTATATTTGTATCAATAACAATTTGAGGAGTGATTAAGTGGAATTTATCTTCCTTCTCCGAAGTAATTGATATAGGTGGTGTTGGTGGTGATAACTGTTGTACCGTTTCAGATTTACCAAGAAGATCAGTTGACACATTCTCAGTACCTTCAGTTACTTCTTCAAGTAAAATATCCTCTTTAGGTGAAACAGAAACATCACGAACTTTATTTTCATCACTAAACTCTTCTTCAAATTCATAATCGTATGTAAGCATATCGATTGAAAGTAAAGATCTTTTGATCATTTCTAAATCTCTGTTTGCAGGATCGATAGTTAATGAATGCATCATTACGGTAAACAGATCATAACTCATTGATGGGAAAATATCAAACAAAGTTTCCCTATTAGCTGCAAAATATAAGAACATTTTATCCTTTGAGCTTGCTGATCTAAATGGAGATTTACCAAATACAATATTCAACAAGCAAATGCCCAATGCCCAAATATCGACTTTGTCAGAGGCATAACTATCGATATCGTAATGCTCTAACAATTCTGGTGCCATATAACGTTCACTTCCAACATCGAAGTCTGTACATATCAAATTTTCTGTTGCCAAACCAAAATCTGTCAATCTAATAGACCAGTCATCGGCGATAAGAATATTTTCTGGTTTAATATCACGATGATAAACTCCATTTTTATGACAAAATTCAACAGCACTTATTAACTGCATGAAAACATCAATAACGTCTCTTGTTGCAACTGGTGCAATACCCAATTGGATGGCATCGTGTAAATCACCCCTCGGTGCATACTCCAAAACCATAAATGTATCAAAATGATCAATTAAAGTAGTAATATTTGGGTGAGAATCTACCTTTTTAATCATTGCAATTTCTTGCTGTGTTTCCCTCAAAACAATTGATTTACTTACATCTTTCTCTGTATTTTCTGTATTTGAATAACAAGCATGTGAATTAATCACTGATTTTGTCTTTGAATTCAAGCTAACTGAACGCACCTCAACAACGTGAGATTTTGTTTTTTGCTTTTGTTCATTTTGATATGCTTCAAAATCACTTAATCTACCAGTATTATACTTAACAGCAACCAATTGATTGTTGTTTTTGATATCTTTAGCAATGGAAACAATACCAAACGAACCTTCATTAAGTCCTTTGACACGGATATATCTTCCGTGTAATGCTGATCCTTGTAAATAATCGTAGTATGTTGGATCTGGTGTAGACATTGTAAAGAAGTGTTATATTGTGAATTCAAAAGAAAAATAAAAAAATAAATAATTTAATAAACTGTAGGTATGATAACAATTGTTAAGTTTTCTCTCCAGTTCAATGACTTTCTAAAGATTTAAATATTGATAAGAAAATGAATGTGTTTATATTTAAGAAAATCGTTTAATTTTTGAACATAAAAATAGGAATCGGTTGAAGCTTCTTTTTTTTAAATTTTTTTATTTGTTTATGTAAATGATTGATGTTCTAAAATTTATTTTATTCGATTGATTCACAGGAATTCACAAGTTGATAAATGCGTCTAGTTTGGTTGGATATCGACTTGAGAACAAAAAATTGATTGTATGTATTGAGTTTTTTTGGGAATGCAGAGATAAATAAGTTGAGAAGAGTTCGATGAGTTTTCAAGCCAGTGTATGTGTAAGGGTATTTAGAGATATTCGATAGTTAATTTGATATAATAGAGTAGCGTATGTTGTTTGTTTGTTTGTTTGTTTGTTAAAAGGAGCTGAAGGAGAATGATCTAGAAACTGTGGAGCGTTTGCCCATGACTGAGGCGAGGCTGCGAGAACGACTCCGATTAGAGGAAAAATGCAATGCTCCTTCCTAATCGGGCAGAAACAGTAGGGGGCGTAGATTGCAGCTGGCGCCGATCGACGCGGCCGTTATCAGGGCCGTTTCTGCACAGAAAGAAGCACAAGAGAGATGCACATTCTGTGCAAGAAACTACGTGTTAATTGCAGAGAGACCCAACAGACTGCCGATATGTCGTCAAATAAGGGGAAGCTGAATATTCTGCAAATACAGACGGGTCATTCTGATGTGTCGCTGGTTTCCGCTGTGAGTGACACAGAAACAATAAGACCATTGCTGTCGCCTATCCAGTCAGATCCGGATCAGCCAACAGCACCGACTACTCTAGATGGGGTACTTTCTAGTCCTGATGATGAAGGGGACAATCTATTGATGAAGTCATTGAAGTCTATGTCCTTTCTGAACAATAAGTATATTGAAAATGCTAACGAATCGAAAACGTCATTGAGATACCATGATGAGCCGAACGGGCCCGATGAGGTAGCACAACCGTTTATCTTTAATCCAGACAACTCACTTGTTGTAAATTCAGGTGGGAATAACACTAGCACAAGTTTAGCGAGAGCAAGAAGTCAAAGTATTACGGAATCAATTGTTTCAGAGATAATCCATTTGAAAGAGTTCACAGTTGCGCAGCTAAAACGACGGAGGTTTGTCGTTGTTTGCATATTCAGCGTTGTCTGTATCTTTATTTTTAATCTGATCTTTCTTCCGAGAACATCCTTGGACAGAGACTTGCGGAGACTGTACCGCGGGTTTATCACATATGACGATATCGCAAGAGTTTTCATAAACCAACTGTACTACAAGCCGGAAACTGAAAAGTTCCTTGAAGAATATTCACTCCGCAAACACTTTACAGGAAACGGTTTTGATTACGAATACACTGTTTTAAATTCGTTCCCCTACATCTCCACATCAAAGGAGCAATATGATGTTTTCATGGGCACTCCTCGCAAGGTAACCGTTACTGTTATCGATGGCGAACACACGGTTTACGAAGCAGAGAAAGTGGCGTACGTGCCCTACAGTGCAAACAAAAAAGTGCATGAGTCGTTCGTGTACGTGAATTACGGGTCAGAAGACGACTATGCGAAACTGAAAGAACATAAGGTAGAGTTCAAAGGGAGTGTGTTTGTTATACGGGTAGATGATGTTCATCCTAGTATTCTTATCAAGAGTGCACAAGATGAAGGTGCAGTCGGCATTGTTTTGTATCGTGATCCGTACGACGATGGCAAAGTTACGCTTCGCAAAGGGTACAAGGCATTCCCGGATGGACCCGCTAGAAGTCCAGTCGGTGTGGAGTCTAGTACGGGGAGCTTTATCTACGAACAGCCGGGAGACCCAACCACGCCTGGTTGGTCGCCGTATCTGTTTGACGGATTGGAGCGTGTGCGTGATCCAAAGACGATACCTCAAATACCTGTTGTTTTTGTGAGTTATGCTGATGCTGAGAGGATATTACAACGAATTGACGGTACGGGTAGACAATTCGGATGGGAAGGTGATTTGAAATTTGATTACGGAGCTGGACCTAGCAGTGCGGACACGAAACTGAGTATTGTGAACGATGTTGAATATGGTATTGAACCAATCACCAACATCGTTACGAAGATCCCAGGGATTATGAGCGATGAAGAGATTGTCATTGGTGCAAGTGGAGACAGCAGTGCGTTTGCAGGTGGAGTAAGTAACTCTGCGGTTACGCTGCTTGAAATTGCGAGAGGGTTCAATGAGCTTGCTAAACGAGGTTGGAAACCGTTAAGAACAGTGAAACTTTTGTTATGGGACGGAAGCAGTGCTGGGGTGCTTGGATCGACAGAGTACGGCGAGTATCGTGAACAAAACCTTGTTGACAATTGTCTGATGTACATAAACTTAGATCGGATTAGTGGTTCAAAGCTGCACGTTGAGTCGAACCCAATGTTTAAGAATGTGACTGAACGTGTTATGAGTATGATTTTGGTTAATGGTACAACACCATTAGACAGTAATGTTACACTGGTTGGTGATGGAGTGTTGGACTATTCTGTTTTCCAGCATTATTTAGGAATCCCCTCGATTAACATTGGGTATGAGAGAGATTCATTAGATCCAGTTGTGTATGAGAACAGCGAGTTCGACAATATGGAACTACTGCGGAAATTTGACCCGTGTGTGCAACTACACAGTATACAAGCACAGTTTGCAGGTTTGCTCGCACTAGAGCTGAGTGAGCGGGAAATGATTGACGCTTCAGTTGGCAACTATGTGTATGTGCTTGGGTCGGCTGTGCGTGATGTTATTGCAAAGATACCTGCGGACTGGGAAAGCCGTAATATGACGTATCCTTTCCAATTCGAGAAACTGTCAGATGAGATTGGGGAAGTGATGAAGGTTGCTAATACATTGGATGAACTCTGCGTAAAGTTTGAAGAGAAAGTGAGCTTCTTACGTGATGAAATCTTACAGGACTATCCATGGTTCAAGATCTACAAGAAGTTTAAAACTGCAATTGCTGTTAAACGGATCAATTTGAAGATGAAAGCGATGGATAAACTATTTGTAAAAGATTCAGGCTGGTTTCGACATTTATTGTTTACCCCATCTGGTGTACTACTTGCTGGAATGCATGATGCTATTGCTAGGGGAGATTTTGAGTCGTTTGCAGAGGAAATTGTGTCACTTCGTCTTGCTATGCAACGAGTTGAGCGACTTTTGTAATAGAGTGTATAAAATACCCAACTTTTTGCGCGGGGGAGGGGGGGAGCGCCTACTTTAAATTTGACGTGAAGGAACGGTACGGTTTTGCCACCGCTGCATACCAAGGTATCTTTATAGAGTGGATAAAGATGATGAATATTGCAAGAAGACAATTCAGCTCAAGCAGCAGAGTTTTGAGTAAAGTTTACTTTGACGTTACAGTTGGTGGTGAGAAACAACCACGTATTGTTTTCGACCTTTTCGATAAAGTTGTACCAAAGACAGCTGAAAATTTCAGAGCATTATGTACCGGTGAGAAGGGATTCGGATACAAGGATTCAATTTTCCATAGAATCATTCCAGGTTTTATGTTACAAGGTGGAGATATTACTCATTTCAATGGTTATGGTGGTAAATCGATTTACGGTGATAAATTTGCTGACGAAAATTTTGAAATTAAACATACTAAACCAGGTCAATTATCTATGGCTAATGCAGGACCAAACACTAACGGTTCACAATTCTTTATTACCACTGTTTCAACACCATGGTTAGATGGTCATCATGTTGTTTTCGGTGAAGTTATTGAAGGTATGGATACTGTTAAGAAAGTTGAAAGTGTTGGTTCTCCATCAGGTAAGCCAAAGGCTGAAGTTAAAGTTGTTGAGTCTGGTGAAATCAAGGATTAATTGATATTTATTTATTTATGTATTTATTTATTTATTTATTTTAAATAGTTTATAAGTTTTTATTCGATTCTCTTTCCTCGTTGAGATTTTGAAACACTCCGTGAGCGGACATGAAGAAACTCGTTTGGTGAAGGCCGAATTGTTTGATTTTGTCAAATTGTGTTGTAGATTCCTGCACTAGTCCTGCAAGTGTAGACATCTGTGAATCCAATTTTCTTAACTGTTCATTAACAGCGTCAATTTTATCCTCTCGAGACATGCAAAAGGAAATGGGTTCTGTTGCGGGTAGTTGTTTTGTTTATCTTGTGTTGTGCTGTGTTATGTTGTGTTGTGTTGTATTATGTTGTGTTGTTTCTGCACGTGACGAGGGTGGATTTGAACCTGAAAAATTTAGCCCCACCAGCAACTTATCCACTACACCATCCAATACATTGCAAACTGCATGGTATACGGCAAGTTCTTACAGTCGATGAAGAGGATACGCGGCTTGCGCCGCGGAGGGCGTCTTGCTGTTGCACTTTCCGGTGGTGTCGACTCGATGGTGCTCTTACAGTTGCTTGTACGATACAAACGTGAAGTTGATCAAAATGTGCAGATACACGCAGTGACTGTTGATCACGGTATCCGGGCTGAGAGCACCGCTGAGGCTGCCGCTGTTGCGTCCGCTGTGAGTGGTTACGATATTGAGCATGCTGTGCTGCGGATAACTGAAGAGGTTAAAAGGGAGCAGATGGAACGACATGCGAGAGAACTGCGGTACAAGCTCCTGTACGGGTACTGTGAGGAGCACGGGATTGGTGACGTGTACATGGGTCATCACGAGGACGATCAACTTGAAACATTTGCAATGCGACTTGTTAAGGGTTCAACGTTGTTTGGTTTGCTCGGTATGCGTGATGTACAGCCTGGTAATTTAAGTGGGATGCACGCAGTGGATATTGCACGACCGCTGCTTGCTGTTCGCAAGAGTGATATTTACGGGTACGCAAGACGAGCGGGTGTTACATGGTTTGAAGACGAGAGTAATGCGGATACGTCGTTGACTGCACGTAATGCACTGCGAGCGATTATTGGTGGTGGTGAAGATGGTTTGTTGCGGGGTGAATTGGTTGCTTTGTATGGACGCACGGTTAGTGTGCTTGCTGAGACGGTTTATGCACGGTTGGAAGCACTTGAAAAGAATGGGGTTGACGTTTTGAGTGGTATTCGTGCGAGTGAGTTGTTTGATGCGAGAAAATTAGAGTTGCGACTTGCAATTTACGTTCCAAATGGTGTAACGTTGAACTGTGTTGAAGAGATGGTTTTAAATAGGTGGTTGTTTAACAAAGTGTGGCGAGTTAGTCCACATAAGAGGTATTTGTACGAATTTACGCGATTCGATAGTATATACAGTGTTGTTGAAAGTCGAGAAAATGGTAAGAGTATTGCAGATACGCTTTTAAGTACAGTTGAGGGGAAGAAAAAAAGGTTTACTGTTGCTGGATGTGAGTTTGAATGTAAAAGAGATGGAGATAGTGTTGATGTTTATGTGCGAAGAGAGAATCCGCATAGACATAGTATAGACGGTGAACGTATTAGAGTTGTATTGAAAAGTGGAGATTCAAGGTTAATTGATGGTAGGTATTTCCTTAAAGGGCCGATTGATGTTGAACTGAAAAATCCTGCAAGTAGAGATGTTAGTGAAATTGTTGATTCTATAAGGGCAAAGAGGGGGATATTTGTATAGTAAAATATGAGGTGAGTAAGCGATTTAGGTATAAAAAAGATTAACGAAAGAAGGTAAAGGAGGAGGAAACAATAATTAGAAAAATTAGACAATTGTTGCGCTGCCGGCAGCGGAGGAAGAAGCATTGTGATTAAAGTAGTTAAAACGGAAGGAATCGAAAGATTGCTGGTTTGAGTGGATTGAATTGTTATTATCATGATTATGATTATTATTAATAGGACTATTATTATTATTATTATTATTATTATTATTATTATTTGAAGATTTTGCACGAGTAGCTGCTTCAATTTTTTTCTGTTTGAGGAATTTACGTAATTCGGTGAATTCATATGGTAATCTTTTCTTACCATGACCTTGAATTGTAACATGAGTATTTAAATGATTTAGGGTACCATAAGCTTTATCGCAATCTTTATAGTTGCATTTATAGTAACGATCAACTTCATTGTGCTTTTTGCGATGTCTTTTATAGCGCGAAGAAAGGGTATGAATTTTAGTTTTAAGAGAATTTAACGGTTTTGGCGGCTCAGCAGGATCATTTGAATTAACAAGTGAAACTGGAGCTGACATGTGTCTGTTGAGTGAAGAATGTGGATTTAAAGTAGAAGAGGGGTTGAAAGTAGGGAGTGAAATGTTGTGTTTTATTTGAGAATGATCTGTAGTACTTTCAGTAATACTATTTGGGCTGGAAGTGCAACTCGATGAGAGTGGAGAGTGGGTATAAACGAGTGGTGATTGTCTGTAAATGTTAAATGATTGTGAAGGTAAAGGTTGTTGTTGCTGTGAAAGTTGTTGTTTCTGTTGATAATGGTAGTCATTGAATTGAGTTGGAGGAATAGGTGATAAAGGGATTGACATTGGCATTGACATTGACATTGACGTTGACATTGACATTGGCATTGACGTTGACATTGGCATTGACGTTGAAGTTGATATCGACACTGGTAATGGCATTGAGATGGGCATTGACATAGACATTGGCATTGACATATCTGAATGTTGTTTCTTTTGCTGTTGTTGCTGCTGATGTTGGAATTGATGATATTGAGTTAAAGGGATTGAAGAACGAGGTTGGTTGTGATTGAAATGGAATGTTCTATTATGAATGGTGTGATCTAATTCAGTAGAATGATAAGGTAGACTAAAAAGCGTAGAAGCAGAAGAGGAAGAAGATGGTGAAGAGGTGGAAAAAGAAGCAGTTAGTGAATTCATATTTAAAAGACTAAGTATGAAACTAAAGAAATGATCTATCAATGCTATCACTTAGCAGTAAGGTAGTAGTGAAATAGTAAGCAAATAGATGAGCAGATGACTAAATGCGGAGATAGAAAAGATGTAAGATGAAACAAAGGGAAAGCAGATGAAACGCGAGGAAGGGAAGGATAATGAGTTTAAATAAAGAAAAGTAAAGATGATTGGAAAGTAAGAAAAGTAAGAAAAGCAAGAAAAGTAAGAAAAGCAAGAAAAGTAAGAAAAGTAAGAAAAGTAAAAAAAGTAAGAAAAGGGATACTGCGGTGAAAGATAGTGTAGGTGGAAAGAACATCACACTAGTGTCTCTGCTAGACGTTAGAGAAGTCATTTGCTCTTTGAGGGGCTTCAGATTGGATCTGAAACGAGCTCCTAGCCGAATCGGGCAACGCTGCCAGCAGTTAATCGCTGCTCCTCTTTTCCCTCTTCCCACCACCTCTTCCCTCTTCCCACCACCTCTTCCCACTTCCCACCACCTCTTCCCTCTTCCCACCACCTCCTCCTGTCGGGCTGCGCAAACCGCCCATCGCCCGTTGCCATGGCAACGCTGCCGTCCCGATCGAGACGCCCACGGCGAAACGCACGCTGTGCAGCCAAATCACGCCGGATCGACACCCCCGGTGTTCCCCACTACGGCCGTCGGCATTCTCCGGTATTCTCCGACTAGCACCGCTTGGCACCCCGCTTAAGCTTCATCCTTCTAACATCGCCAGTTGCGGCACGCACATTCTTTGCCATCGACGCCTTCGGTACTCGCCGTTGCTATCGTACTCCCAATCACCGTCCCCATCGACTTCCCAATTGGACCCTTCCAAAAAAGACCAACTATTCGGCGGCAAAACTTCTTCTATTTCATCAACCATCACTGGTTTCCTTCGCTGCAACCTTGTCTCGTCCCACCTTCTGAACGCACAATCACTTATCCCAAACTTAACATAACCATCTTCTCGAAACAAATCGTGTACCTCAATCTCGTAAACTTCAACTTCCCGTACGAAAACCTTCTCATCAATTATAATATCCTGTTTCACCAGTTGATCTAAAGGATCTTTACCATTTATTCTCTCTCTGTCATAATCAAGTTTCTTACTATTGTCTTCTATTAATAAATTTAATACCCAATCTTTATTTGGATGTTGTAATAATAGTACAATCCAAACTAATGAAATTGAAATAATTCTCCACGGAATATAATCACCTAACACACAAGCAATTGAGAAGATCAATAGTATCTTGTAAAATAATATCGTACTATCCTTTTCTTTGTAAAATCCACATTTCATTAAAATGGTTTTCTCTGCATTATTAAGCTTACCAATCAATGCACTACTTTGCATTTGAAATTCATACAATGAAGCAATTGCAGTATTGCCATATTTCTTCTTCTTTTGTTTCTTCTTCTTCTGTTTCTGTTTCTGTTTCTGTTTCTTCTTCTTCATCATCATCGTCTTTTCATTATTCCCACTATCAATACTTCCATGCATAGTCTCGGCAACTTTATCGGTACAATTGGAATTAAAATTACCCAACAGCTCTAGATCCCAAACGACCTCATCACTTCCATCACCTGTTCCCTTCACCCCTTTGACGGACCCCGCATCACTCATAAACCCGAACAATAAACCCGTGCTCGCTTCACAGGGCACCATTTTTAGCCGGGGTCCATGTCCCCTGTCCCAATCCGGCAAGGCTCCCCTCTCAAGCGGGAGGCTCGGCTTCTCCACAACCGGGTGCCGAGCCACGTACTCGGCGCAGAGAGCCCGCACAGCCCCGAGCAGCGGCCACAGCAGAAAAAAATGCGGCCGCACGCACGCCCACGTGTACAGCACAAGCACAACAACGCTCTTCCCCGGATCAACCCATCGTAATACATCGCTAACCTCTCTCGCTATCGCTCCAACGAAAACGGCTCGTTCACTCAACTCTTGCAGATTCCATGCAATCTTTCGTATCGAAATACTTTCCTCTTCTAATTCCTCTTCTACTTCTTCTTCTTCTTCTTCATCTTCATCTTTATCTTCATTCAAACTATCAACAAATTTATCAATAAAATGACCTCTCTTATTTAAAACTCCCTCTTTAACTCCTTCTCCTTCTCCACCTACTTCCCCCTCGTTCAGCTTTTCAACAAACTCATTAAAACTATCCTCGTTTCCCATAATCACAGATATAGCCGCCTTGTAAAACTTATCATTCATCTTGTCAGCCCGTATCTCTCCCTCTCGCATCATCTTACTCATCACTCGCCACTCATCCACAAAAAGAAGTGTATGTAACCTACAAATAAACAAGTCAATCCCCCACTTGAGCCTCCTTCTCTCTCCCTCGCAATTTCTAGTCTATCAAGGGCTGAGCCTCCCCTTCAATAACCATCCCCTCGAATAGTCTCCCAAAGCACCGGCCCATTGGATTGTTGTAGTGTTCATACGGGTCTGCTCGGTTGAGCCTCTCTCCGCAAAGATTGCAGAAGAATACTTGACATCGTGAACATGTCATCTTGTTGCATCCATCCGATCTTTGAATAAATGTACTACAACTTGGACATTGTATAATATCTGCTGTTCCAGATTTAACTAATTCTTCAAATTGTTGTTCCGCAATATATCCATTAACTGCAAGTTCAATTATCTTCCTACCATATTTAAATACAATATTAGAACAAACTTCTTTATCCTCTTTACTCTGTTCTTTAGGTTTCATTCCATTATGTTTAATCCATTTATCCATAACTTCATTTGGTATCCTTTTCATATAAATCGAACATGAATTCATCTCTCCATGCCATGAATGATAACAATCATTACAATATGCAAATTTGCATCTAGGACATATAGCTAACCTTGATTCAATCTCTTCTCGAATGAATGCTTTACCACATAAACTACGTGGACATTCACTAACCCTATTAGGAAAAAATTCTCGATATCTTTCAATAGCATTCCTATGAAATAGTTTAAAATATCTATCAATTAACCGATCACATTCTTCAATAGGTAAAAACCTTCGCAGAACATTCTCATCAATTGGTGTCTCAAAAAATAATCTATCGTATTTCTTAAAATCAATAATCTCACCCTTCTCGGCTTCCTCTGCAAGTCTCTTCAACCTTTCACTGTAATCTTTTGTGCACTCAACTGAAGGACAATGAACATTCTCAACTTCCCCTCTCTCAATAATATGAGTAAAATATCCAACTAAACACTTATTGCAAAATGTATCTCCACACTCAAACCTTGTACAATCAATACCTTTCTCCTCATTCTGACATATCTCACACATAAAAGTTTCATTATCGAAAATAACTTGTTCTCCACGAACATTAGCTGCAACCAGTAATCCAAAAGTTTCTCTATCAACACTAACTTTCAAACGCTCTCCAAATGCAACTTCACTTCCACTCTTCACATAATCAATATAACTGAAAATACTTGCATCACGGAAATCGACCCATAACTGGTACAACTCTTCCTTAACTACTCGCACAACATCGACATTTAACCAAGCACTAACATTATCCAACCTTACTATCGGTGCCTCCTCATGCGGATACATTTCTGGAAACTCCATTTCCATTCGTATCGGTGGCAAATGCTTAATCTCCGCTCGATGTGACCCCTTATCATCAACAGTTTCCAACTCCATCACCTCTTGTAACTGCACGGGCAACGAAATAGCACATTTCCTGAATCCAACAACTTCAAGTTCTGGGTATATACACTTCACACTCTCGATCTCTTCATCTAACTCATATGTGTCGTCCATCTCTATTGTCATTTAACCCTGAATCAGCCAAACCTAACGACTCTACAAATTTATTACATCTGCTCGGCTCAGCAAAATAGAACTTACGTTGTGTTTTTTCTTTTTTCTTGCTGCTTACGTAAGTGCCTCAGAGTGTAAACATTGCAACCGACCCAGCCACCCGCGTTTGTTGACCGTTTTCTTCAAACCGTGTCTGTCATGTTCTGCACAAAACATGCAAACCCTACAAACCTATACTGTTCGGACCTATCTTTGTCTTATAAACAGCGTGCACTCTTAAAATTTTTGCTATAATTAATAACTTACTTTAACAAACGCCAAATGTTTGTGAAATCAATAATACAGCTAACGCTGACATCCATACTGGCCGTTTCAACGGTAACTGCCAATCAACTCAACATAAACGAAGATTTCCTGCTTTTAGGTGACTTCAATGCAATCTCTCTATACAACAACACAGATACATTTAACACTTCAACTAAAAACAGTATAGGTTATGTTTATGAACTTTCCAAAAACTCAGATTCAATAAAACAATTATCCGCACATAGCATACCCGGTGTCCCATCAATATGGCACCCAATCAACGAAACAAGCTCGCTCATGATAGTTGACAACAAACCATACATTTACAATAAAGACTCTACGATTAACGAACTTTCAAACTGGAACAATATCAATGGTGAAATTCATACCGTCTACTTCGATTCTCATGAAAGCATACTTTACTTTGGTGGTTCACTCACTTATAACGAAACACACGGTGCAGTACAGTACGATTATCTCTCTGAACAACTCTTATCACTGCCTTTTGGTGGATTCGATGAAAAATCACTAGTCAATACAATCATAAAAGAAGACAAAACAGAAAATATACTCTTTGGTGGTTCATTCGACAATATCGGCTACACACATTTACTCAACATCACAGTTAACGAGACAATCACAAATACAACAACTGTACGAAACGATTCCTCAATTATCGATATATCACAGAAAGTACCTATCTTAGCATCTGATGTTACTGCAACTGGAGGTGTCAACCCACAAAATATCATTTGTCCTACCAATGAGCAAAACGGATGGAAACTCGGTAACGGTGAGCTCGGATCTTGGAGTTCAACTCTTCAAAATACTATCTATCCTTCTAAAGTTAGACTTTACAACTCACAGTCTTCCTCAAACGGTGTGAAAACTTTTAGAGTCATCTCTTACCCAGCAGGTAGCATCATGAGTCTCAGTTACATTGATCCAACAGATCTTACCCTCAAATTCTGTGACGCTTTCTGCCCGCTGTTTCAAAATGATGCACTCGAGCAAGCACTCACCGCTAACGATATCGTCGGTAACACATATTACACTTTCACTAACAACAACCAAACTATTCTTGAACTCACAAACAAATTCCAAGACTTTGCATTTGTCAACCACGTAGACGTCAAATCTTTTACCGTTCAAATCCTAGACTACTACGGATCATACGCACAACTTAACGGTGTAGAACTTTCAGGCGATGGTATCAACGTGTACGCTAACGAACAGTTCAACAAGCTTGCACCCTGTGCGAGCTCCAACGCACTCGACATCAACGTCAATTCCCAGCAGATAGGCGGTGTCGATTGGCTACTCAGCGCTAACGGTGATTACATGTACGCTACCATTGCAACTGACGATTTAAACGGATCCAAGGGAATGCGGTTTAACATTCAGCTGGCTGTTTCCGGTGTGTACAACGTTCTTATGAACACTGTTGGATGTCTTGATGATAGTTCCTGCGCTAACAGGGGGATCGTGAATGTTACATTGTACGATTCGGAAGGTGGAATTTTGTCTAACAAGTTGATTTACCAAACAAATCAGTATCAGAAGTACGACGTTTTGTACACTGGACGTTTAGAAGTTGATTATCCTGACAACAAACCAATGTACGTGGAAATGACAGTAGTCGAATCTTTAAACAATAACTACGTCTACGCTGTCGCTGACTCCGTTCAGTTGCAATACATCCAGCTTGATCTAAACGAGGTGACCGGTCAGATCACCCGTAACTACACCGTGCAAAGAAGGAAAGATGTCAAACTTAACGGTCTGTTTGAGTATTCGGTGAAAAACTTCACAGATGAGGTGCAGTATCTTATAGGAAACACCACGTTCAACCTGCTAGGATCGACATTTGACAAAGGTGCAGTTGTCAATCAGCTGCTTGTTAATGACACATCCCTTGTTGTTGCTGGTGACTTTGCGTCTCCTTTTGGGGACAACATTTTCGGTGCTGAGTTTAAAACTGCTGAGAATCAGCTGGAAATCACTGATTACTTTACCATTGGTGGTGGATCAAACGGCGAAGTTGATCTCGTTTATGGGCCTGTTGATGAGTTTGCAATTTTTGGGAGTTTTGATACATTCAAAAATGGTTCAGACAATAACGAAGGTGCAGTTCTTTTCAACTCCGTTTCAGACAGGATAAGCAATTTAAATCTCACTAAAACTGACTTTACTTCAGTTTCCGGGTTTATGTTTAACGGGACAGAATATTTGACGCTCATGGACAACTCAACATCTACAATCTACGACTTTACTAACAATATGGAGTTTGAAAACACAACGCTCTTTGGTATGAGCGTCCTTGCTGCCCTCGATTCTAATAGTGACGATTGGATGCTTCAAGACGCTTCCACGAAATCACTGGTTTTGGGTTTCATCAACAAATTTGAACTTGCCGCAGACAATATTGTCCAGCTTACAAACGACACTGCTCACATTGTCCATGGAAAAACAACTTCTGGCTTAACTTCTGGTGTTTACATCGATGACGAAACGTTTGCAGTTGCAGGCTCCAATATCTACACTGTTTCCAACAACTCGCTTTCCTTACTTTCAACGAAGCTGACTCTTTCGCAAGATGCAGAAATCAATGCTCTGCTTTCCTACAAGGACAACATATTCTTCTCCACAAATGGAACTGCAACTTTTGATTCGCAAAATATCAACGGCCTGGTCGCACTCAATCGTAACGATTCAGCGGCGAAAACACTCAGCGACACATTCAATGGAACCATCAATGATCTCGCTGTTGACCCAGAGTCTGGTAACATTATCGGTGTTGGTAATTTCACAGTAGGCCACTGTTCTAACATCTGCATTTTTGGCAATGACTCCACGTCATTGACCATCAGCAAGAGTATCCCTGGCGTTTCCGGTACTATCAATGCGTTAAACTACTACGATGCTTACAGGGTGCTTATTGCTGGTGATTTCTCACACGAGGGACACAGTGGTTACATGGGTGTTTACGACACTTTTGAGAGTGAAATCACAATCTTGGGCAACTTCTCGTCATCCCTTCCTAGCACTGTTGCTGGGTTTGTCTTTGCAGATGAGAAGAAGGAGCACAAAACTTTGAATGATCTTATTGTTGTTTACGGATCAAACTACATTGGATTCTTTAACAATACAAAGTACACATCTATTTCAAATGGCCTTAATTTTGACAATGGCGAACTCACTGATGTTGCTCTCGTTGAAATATCAACAACTGGATTTTTCCAAAATAAAGCTATTATTGTTACAGGTAGGTTTTCGATCAACAGCAACAACAACAACGGCCTCATTTCAAGTGCCATTTGGGATGGTGAAAAATGGACACCATACACTATCACAGCTACAAATCTCAGTGTTGACGATGCAAAGGCTCAAGCTATTGTTCGTAAGCAAGCACCATATATCTACCAAGGTCCCTTCCCGAAATCAAATCCATCCACATCTGGAGAACAGCACGGTAAAGAACCCGACGCGTTTACTAACGGCCAGGTAGTAGGTGTCGGATTTGCGTTGGCTTTGGGTACAGTCCTACTACTCTCCGGTTTGGGATTCGCTTACTACTTCTTGAACGGAATGACTCAAAAGGAACATTTAGAAGGTTTGAAACTCGCTGGTGATGACAAGTTGCCATAGTTCACACTCTTCACATTTTCGCTTTAACGCAATCGCTTGATTGCTTTTTAATTCCAATTGTACTATATATTTTCTCTTTCGTTATTTTATAAATTTAATATGGCATACCTTTTTCTAAATACAATAGTTATTGCTTTCGGTCACGTGAGCGCCTGTGTAGTTGACAAAATTGTGTTGACACTACGGGTTCCTAGCACACACTTGCATCTACGTTCTAAAAGTGAGGCACTTGTACATTAACTATCTATAATGGATTTAACCATTCCAAGCATCTATGGGAAGCTGCCGACGAACCTCTATAACGATGTTTGCGGTTGCTCCTCTGAAAAGTTTCAACAGCTCATGGTTACCGCATATGCGCCAAGAATATCAGTCCTTAGTTCGGAACTAGCTGATGACATTTCAAGACAGTTTAGGGGTGCACAAAATGTGTGTCATTTGTTCAGTTATTTTGAAAACTGTCTAGCGTTTGGAACAGGGTATAACCAAAAGATCAATACGAGGATCAATTCGAAAAGCGCCGCAACATTGTCAAGTAATGGATGCGTACGATTTTTGCCCGATACATTAGCAACTTATAGTAATAAGTCGCCAAAACTGGGAGAATCACAGGATTTTGACACTTCCAGAGAAGAATTGAAGAACTATATTAAAACAATTGACGAAAATATTTCAAATCTGAGTACTGAGTTGAACTACGAAACTTACAAGAGTAAATACAATGCCATCACAAAACTTCAAAACAGTATATACCTGAAGTTGCAGTCTTTACTTTACAGCTCAGTTTCTATGTCACCGTTTGAATTCTTTAATCATCCGATTGCACAAGCAATCGTAGTATCAGGCTACGACTCTATCGAGAATATCAAAGATCTATTGTCCAGCATTAAAAATGCAGAATTGCCTCAGTGGATTGATGTGACCTTGATTCTTCAGCACGTTATTGTGCTTGTAGATCATGATGACCCAGAAATGCTTCAGAGTGCTTTGAAATTACAGGAAATACTTAAGGTTAAATTTGGTAAAACAAGCGCTATAGTGCCGCTGGATTTGAGCAAAACTGAAATAAACGAAGACGACCCTTCTAATCTAAAATTGTATCCTTCAATATACTCACCATTTGATGAGAAAGTAGTTATAATGAACAAAGAGTCATATGAATCGTGGAAACGTCCGTTACAGGAACTCATTTCAAAAAATCTTATTACTTTTATGAACTCTAAAATTAAATTATGGACAGAAGAAGTTGTTCAGCCAAGGACTAGCATTACTGGTAGGATTTTTGGAGGGAAAAAATGGACAGCTTCTGCGAAAACTAGCTTTTTCTCGTTTGGCTCAAGTAATAATACGCAAAGCAAAACTGCTGCAGAAGATGTGCAAAAGCCAAACTTCAATACTGCAGAAGGATACTATAGTGTCAAGTCATCTGAAATGATTCTGCGAAGGCTTGGTGATTGGTACTTTATGCTTGGAGACTTCAAAAATGCTCAAACTGTATATGAATTGGCAAAGAAGGATATGCTCAATGATAAAGCTTATTCACATGTTGCCTCTATCAACGAGTTTATTGTCTACTCTCACTTACTTAATGCAATAAACAACGAGATTAGCTTGACTACAAAAACATTAACTGGGACTATCAGGCCAATGATAGATTCTGCTTTTTACACATACCTTTCTAGAAGCAATCTTAAGTTTTGTACCGTTCGAATGACACTTACGAGTGCTGAGCTGTTGTTATTGCTAGGGCAAAACATACTGGCTAATACAAAAAGTATTGATCAAGTCAGTGAATTATCCTTCAATGAATCAATAGCGTTATTGCGAAAGGTAATAGATTCGAAGCTGATAAGTAATATTACCAGCGGGTATCTCATGCAACGAATTGCATTTATTTTTGGTTCTTACAATATGGTCGAACATTACTCGTACCAAGGGATTGATGAACCCTATTATGATGAAGAAAATCCTTTTAAAGAAGAAACTGGACATCCCAGTTTAGCCAGTATAGGTCTCACTCGCTTCAGGAAGCAAGAGCTGTGGTTATTACTCTCAGCAAAAGAGCTGAATCTAGCGAAGCAACTTCTCCAAAGCAAAATCATCATGTGGAAAATTCAGGAATTGATGGATTCTGCAGTTGCCGATTCTGTTACAAATGGCTGGATAAGAGATGGTCAAAGCTTATTGTATAAAATTGAGAGTTATCTGGCAGGAAATTGAGTAGCACTCTTTTATAGATTGTAATTATAGCATGAAAAAAGATAGATACAAAAAAGGGGGCTCAGCACTGTGGCATTGTCAAAATTATGAAAAAGTCGCACCCATTGCACAGTTGATCTAGACGACGCCGCAAGTATAAACGTGTCATTTATCAGATCAGAACGCTACAAAAAGACGATTGACATGACATCTACAAAAGTTGCATTTGCTAAAGTTAAGAGTATTTTATCTGCAGATACTTTGATTCTTACTTCTCCGAATGGAAAGCAAGAAAGAACATTGACATTGGCTTACATTCAAGCTCCAAGATTACAGTCAAATGAAAAATACGCATTCGAATCCAGAGAGCTTCTTAGAAAGCTCCTGATTGGAAAGCAAATTAAATTTTGGGTTCTTTACAAAAACAATTCCAACAGAGAATTTGGTGACATCTCAACGCCACTATTCCCATCTTTAATTGAATACGTTCTTTCTCATGGAGCAGCTAAGTTAAAGGACAATGTTCAATCCTTTGAAGACGATGAAGAAGTTGAAAGATTTAGAAAGGCTCAAGACGAAGCAAAGAAAGCAGAACTTGGTGTTTGGAATTCAAGTATCAAACCAATCGAAATTGTCGATAAATCAGCACTTAAAATTCCAAGTTCATCTGCTGTTGCAGCAATTGTTGAGAAGGTTTTATCGGGTGACAGATTACTTGTGAGATTTTTGATTAATTCAAAGCGTCAATGTGTTGCACCCGTACTAATTGCTGGTATCAAGACTCCAAGAAGCTCTTCTGAAACAGAATCTGGCGAACCGTTCGGTGATGAAGCTAAATTTTTTGTTGAATCGAGACTATTGATGGCCTCTGTTGAGGTTAGAATTTTAGGTGAATCATCAAGTGGCGTTTTGGTTGGTAATATTCAACATCCAAATGGAAATATTGCTGAACCTCTTTTGAAGAACGGCCTTGCTGAAGTTTGTGATTGGCAATCATCTCTTGTTGGAGCTAAAAATATGAGCTCTTTGAGAAAGATTGAACAGGAAGCACGCAAAAATGGTTTGAAAATTTGGGAATCTTCTGGTAAACAAACAGTGGAATCGCTTCAGATTACCCCAGGTGCTAAGGTTTCGGCTACGGTATCCAGAATTATCTCTGCAGATACAATTGTTGTCAGGTTAAAGGATAACAGTGAATCTACTGTTCAATTAATTTCTCTTAGGGCTCCACGATCATCTGATTCAAAGACAGCACCATATGTGACAGCTGCTAAAGAATATGTCAGACGTAAACTTATTGGTAAACAGGTTGAAGTTATTACTGAAAGTATAAGAGAAGCTAACGAACAATTTGATGAAAGACCATTAGTAACAGTTAAAATGCTTGATGGAACTATAGTCAATGAAGACATTGTAGCGAACGGCTATGCCAATGTTATCAGGCACAAAAAGGGGGAAATCAAACCAATCTACTGGGATGATCTGATTGAAGCAGAAACACTAGCAGTAAAGAAGAAAACAGGAATTAACGGCAAAGCTCCAGAACCAGAAAACCTTGTTGATGCATCTGAAAATGCTATGAGAGCAAAACCTTACTTGTTTACTTTTCAAAATAGAGCTAAAATTAATGGTATTGTTGAACACGTTATTTCTTCCAATAGATTTAGAATTGCTCTTCCAAAAGAAGGTGTTAAATTGACCTTAGTTCTTGGAGGTCTAGCTAATAATTCTAACAGAGAAAGTGAAATTTCCAAGAGTGGTTTAGACTTGGCTAACAAGAAATTGTATCAAAGAAATGTCGTCATCGAAATCTATGGTGTCGACAAAATTGGTAGTTTTATTGGTAACTTGCTAATTGCAGGAAACCCTGCACCTTTCCAAGTTGCCCTTTTGAAG
>JAJLVM010000190.1:0-103465 GCA_030570285.1 Pichia norvegensis
GAAGGAGTTGAAGAGGATGACGATGATGATGACGATGATGATATACCCGTACCTCAAAAGAAGCAGAAAGTTTCCAAGAAAGAGGAAATTGAAAAGTTTTCCAATGCAATGAATGCATTGTTAGACACTCATTTGAAAGCTTATGATCGTAAAGATCCTATATTAGCTCGTTCTAAAAAGGAACTTAAAACGTTTGAGAATGAAAAACTTGAAGAGAAAGCTAAGAGAATGCTCCTTGCAGAGAAAAAGAAGAGACTTACCGCAAATAGAGTAAAAGATCTTTTACCAACAGATGACAGTAAAGCTAGGGAAGTGCTTGAAAAAGAGAAGAAGTTGAAAAAAATAGCTCAAAAAGGTGTTATCAAACTTTTCAATGCAATCTTAATGACACAAACAGCAACTGAACAAGATATTAGTAAAGAATCTGGTATTGGTAGCAATAAAAAGAAAGAGCTTGTTAATGAAATAAGTAAGGAGAAATTTTTAAGTTTGGTTCAACAGGCCGGTAAATAAAGTTATGCTTCTTTTCTGTTAAAATGTCATCATTAAAATTTACTTTTTTTCTATAGCTATATACAAGGGACTACTATACGCATCATAATTTGTTAATAACATCACTAACCATTGCTCTACTTGCCTTCCATTCAGTATTGATTTTGTTCCATGGAATTTTTGGAAATAACTTACGTTTGTCTGTAATATTTTCAGCTTCCATTAATTCAACAACTTTAGCCTTAACTTCTTCTTCACTAGCAACAGGTAATGCAGTAAGGTATTTAGCAATAATCTTTGCTTCTTCTAATTCTGCCTCTGCCATTTCCTTAAATCTTTCAGGTTGATCAGGTTTCAAGTATTGTTCCGCTGTTTCCCTTCTTTGCTTAACTAACTTATTTAAATGATCGTAGATTTTAAATTGGTCAACAATACTACCATGGTTTTCAATTTCCAAGTTCTTCATCTCACTCATAACACTTCTAACTGTTGTTTTCACAACAGCTGGTTCCTTGTTTCTAATCGATGATTTTAAATCATTACGTAAAGTAACAAGAAAATTATCGTAGAGTTCTCCTGCAGTGGAGGCAGTAGAATTATATCTGATTCCAATTCTTGAAATTGCTGAACGAAACATTGTATTAAGTTTGAGCTGCTGTATTTATTTGTGCCCGTCCATTAAAAAGTGTCCTCTTTGTCCAGAACCAACAAAATGAAATTTTAAAGACGCTACAGTGGTAAGATCGAAAAAATTGTTGATGACAATAAGGAATCTGCACACAGGATTTTTTTTAACGTCTGGATTGTTAAATAAGATTTCACACTTGGATAAGCGTAAATTCGTATTTAAATACAACGTATAATTATTATCATTGCCTGGTTTTCAAATTATGAAAACTTAAATACGTTAGTGATTTACCATTAAGTAAGTTTTACTAAAGGAATGTATTGTAAATCTCAATTCATAAAGTTCTGATTACGTATATTAAAGGTAAAACTTGGCAGATCTGATAGTATCATATGTTTTGGTAAATTCTTATGCTGGTAGGAGGAGCCAAAACTTAATATTTAGGTTTTTGGGAAATTTTTTGGCTGTGGTGCAGCAGGCAAAATTGAGATTCATTCTATGCACATGATTTTTCGGTTTTTGTGGTGGAACTCAAATATAATTGAATTTAGGGACTGCCAACTCTGAATCTTCCTTTTCTATTAATCAATTTCAGACATCAGTTGTTTTAATATTTAGTTTTATTAAACAATTGAGGTTTTCTATCTTCTTAAAAAATGGATTATTCTAAAATACTTTCTATGGGGAAGAACTCAAAGCCAATGAAACGTGAAACACATGATGAAACCGAGTTACGATTGAGACGTGGTTATGATTTTAGACCTGATTATATGTTCAACAGTCAAGAAGACATTGAATTTGATTATTCACATAATTCATCACTGCGAAAACGTGTTGAATATACTTACACATTAACATCTTTGAATAGTTGGATCGCTCAATTGTTACTTTTCATTGGATTTATAAGGGTTAAAAAAATACGATCTAAGCATAAACACAAAGATAGGAAAAAGAAGAAGGTAAAATTAGATATTAGAGCGAAAAGGTTATTAGAACAACAGCATTTAGAACGACTAGATAAAAGTTCAATTCAATACATGATACTTACACAAGATAAATCTAAACTTAAAAAAATAACAAAAGATGAATTATCAAAACATATTATACCTTCATCTAGTAGGATAAATAAGGTTAAACTGGAGTCGAATAAAAATTGGATGTTGATACATGGTTTTGTATTTGATACTTCTGCTATATTAGATTCTCATCCCGGTGGTGTAGAATGCCTTTTAGATTGTGTTGGTGTTGATGCAACAAGAGTTTTTGACGATGTTGGTCATTCTGATATTGCATGGGAAATGCTCCAAGATCAATGCGTGGGAGTTTACGAAGATTATGTTGGTGATTTAAACGATCTACCTGATGTTAATGAAGATAGCTGTACATGTGGATGCAATGGTGAATTCATTACAAGGGATAAATATGTTTGGTGTGACAATATTATTGAATACGCATTTTTTATTTTAATATCAATACTTAGTTTAATTTCCTTTATTTATGTGCAAAGGAAAAAATGGGAGGAATAATTTACTTTAATAGAAAAAAATATAAGATAGGAAAACAAAATAATGGTTACTGATGATAACTTGTCTACTAGATACACTAACCAGATGTTGGTAATCCGACATAAACTTTAAAGGAATCGTATAACAACCATTGAAAACCAGTTAATGTACCAATCATGACAATTCTCACGGGTAAACCATTCCATAAACCGACAAAACCGATTTGATTATAAATTCGTGAAACTGCTTTTCCAATCGATTCACCAGGTTTAGTGTCATTGTTTATTTTACTAACTAAAACGTCTGCAGGATGAGAAGCTGTTGCACAAAAAATACCAGCAATATAACCACCTAAGAAGGAAACACCGGTCTGTTGAATCTTTGAATATTCTTCCTTCTTCTTTGGTAGCTTGGCATATATAGCTTCTACAATTTTTTCATAGGTTGTAAATTTCACCATGGTATAAGGGATCTGTCTAAACCATAATGGAACAAGACCAGAGTATAAATTATGGGTAAGTCCGACAACCTTGTTTGGGGGAATTGTAGTTTGATATTTAACCTTCATAGCTTCAAAAGGGCACAAGAACAGATCTGCAATGAATTCTGCACTAGCACTTGATGCTAAATAAACTCCGACATTTTGAGATCCGTACCAATCGGAATATGTCTTCTTAAAGAATTCGTAACCTCCATATTTAAAGGCACCTTGCAAACCATAACCCACGAATGTAGGAGCAATACCTGTAAAAATTTTAGCCAAACCTTCTGTTTTAATAATTGCTTTAATACCTTCAAAATTTGATTTGTATAAAGAACTGTCAACCTGTAACCTACATTTGATTAAGTCCAAAGGTAGCACTGAAGAATGTGTTGGCGCACAAGCTAAGAAACCTCCGAAGGCACATGTTCTATAATATTCTGGAGTATACAACTCAATTTTCTTTGAATTTGCCATTGACATTGTACCCAATTGTGAAAAGGAAGTAATGAAGAAGAAAAAATCAGATAGAGACTAAGATGGTAGTCGGACTGTGAAAAGCGAACAAAGGCAAAGTGTCTGGGGCACCATATAATGATAGCGATTCAAAGCTACGCGGAGTGCGGAACCGATTCCGATTCCGTTCCGTTTTTCGTTTTCCGTTTGCGGGAAGATCTTCTTCCTGGTTTGGATATCTCACGAGATCCAACAAAAGTTTACGCTAATGGTGGACAAGTTTACAGTGGCTGCCTCTTCTCATGGGGTTCCTCTTTTGCGTCAGAATGAAAATGGCCCATGCTTTGTCATTTCGTTGATAAATTGCTTGTTTCTCAAAAATGATGCGTTGCCATGTAGAGATAAAATTGAGGCATTTAAAAATTCATTGATAATAGATGACACCGGTAAAACTGTGAAAGAGGTTGCAATAGATACAGTATACAACGTGTTATCCGATTGTTTGTTAGGCGATGACCTCAATGGCGCTACTGCTGATGATATACTAAATACCTTGCCTCTTCTTGATTCGGGGTTATTGATAAATCCATCTTTTGATGATAATGTTGTTACAGATTTTGGTTTACACTCCAACACCATCAATTATATTCTACAGTATTTTGGGATAAAGGTTTACCATGCATTTATTATGCCAGAAGATGTTATTTCAATGCTTTATGCTAATAAGATAAAACCTAATTTTGATGCCTGTCAAGATTACCTGGTTTCGAGTGTTTACAGACCAACAGAAGCTTCACAAGCAATTGAAAAGTTTTTGAAATTGAATGCAACTGAAATCACCCCGGAAGGTTGTGCATTGTTAACTCTGTCAATGAAGGAAGGAGAAATTGCAATATTCTTCAGAAATGATCATTATAATACCTGCATAATGCACGATTTGTCAGTTTACCTTCTGGTTACCGATATTGGCTATATACAACAGAAAGATATTATGTGGACTCATCTTTCTGTGGATGACATAGGTGATTTCTATAACGACCAGTTTCAAATATCGGAAATCAAAGAAAATAGAGAAAAGTCAGAGGCTGAAAAAATACAAGAGGCTAACGATCTTTTAATAGCAAAACAACTGCAACAAAAGGAAGATGCAGCACATTCAAAATCACTTCAGCAGTCAAACATGCAAACGAATGTTGCTCCTCTTCCCCCTTCTACACATGTTAATACTCAACCGAAAAGTACTTCAAAACATAAGAAAGATGGATCTTCTCATTCTTCTTGCTGTACAATCATTTAAACGAATTTATGCTAATATTTATGTTTTAATCTATTATATATAAAGATTATCCATTTAAATCTTCAAACTCAGATAAGACTACCTCCCCAATCTATTTTTGATGAATTCCCCGTATCAAAGTCTCCCCATTCATCATCATCATCCTTATTACTAGCTTTAGCATTCGCTTTATTGAATGAGCTTGTTGGTACCATTGGAGCCATGATGTTTATTGTATCTACTTTACGCGCCGTTGGTTGCATAACATTGATCGTAGAATTGGCCTTCGTCCAGTCAATAGTAGAAGAAGATGGCGATATGACTTTGTTTTGTGGTATTTGAGATGTTGTCTGTCCAAACCCTAAAGTTGGAGTTGTAACAGACTGATAATTTGTTCTATTTGTACTGTTACCGAAAGTATTTACAGTCGGTTTCAAAGCATCAAATCCACTCACATCAGATTGTGGTTTTGATTTTGAAGAGCCAAAATCATAATCTGCAAAACTAGGCTTGCTAACAACTGATTTTGTCACGGAGCTATTGATAACATTTGCATCAATCTCAGTATCCGCAGGTGTATTATGCCTGCTTGGAGTTATCGATGCTACCTTAGAATCCAAATCATGTTTGAGAAACTTTTCAATGGCAGACCATGAAGAGTATACTATACTGAGATCATTTTTACTTGAAACGTATTTGGCAATTTTCCATATATTGAAACCAAGTTCCATCACCACGTCATATAATTCAGTTTCAACACCGTTTATGCTGAAAGATTTGGTGGATGATTTCGAAAGCTTGCTAAAGATGATATTGTAAAGTGTGATGAGATTAGTAGTGAATTTTGAGTTGGAAAAAATAGCAGATGATGTTTTGTAAATTAACGGTAGAATCTTTTCGACAATGATAAAATCATCGATGTTCTTCGTATCAAGCTCCGACACTAAGATAATGAATGTATTTATAGTTAAAGTCTTAATCTTGAGAGATGTTGTATTGGAATAAAGTGTGCAAAGTTCAGGTAAAATTGTACTTGTTATGACGGAATATGGTTGTGCTTCTAAAACTATTTTGATATTTAAAAGCGTTAGCTCTTGAACTATCATGGAGTTTTTCTGATCAATACACTTCAACAATAGATCAAGGGAAAATTTCTCAAAAGTATCACCCGATGATTTCAATCCTTTCGCAATTATCGGTAGATTTTTCATCAGTAGAATTTTAAAGCTATCAAAAGGTGTTTTCTTGAGCACAGAAGAAATAAACGGAAAGATTTTATCCGTGAAAGTTAACTGCGATAATGACTTTGACAATAAAATCAAATTATCAGAAACTTCAACTATTAGTTCTTCTTCTTCTGGGGTAGGCTGAGTGCGTTTTTTGTAATTAGTAACATCGACAGATCCAATTAAAATAGGAATAAACTTGTTCAAAAGTAATGGTTTTGGAAATCTATCAATTTGGGGTTTCAAAGATTTTAAGAAATTAATCCTTTCATTAGTTGAAAAAGAATTATAATCATCTAGTACGTTCAATGCCTTGATCAATTCATTGTTAAAAATTGAAGATTCCATTAAATCATTTATTGTATAATTTTTCTTGAGTTGTATTACATCAGTATTTGATTCTTGACAATTGCTCAAAACTTCAAGAAAAGTAGAGTAAAAATTATCTGGTATATTTTGAAACGTCGCATGTTTTACATTCTGGTTGATATTTTTTAGTGTATGATTCAATTTTGAAATCTGCCTTTCATAGTCTGATATGCTAGACGACGGTGAGCAACAAATCAAATACCCATCTTGATTAAACAAGAAATAAATCAAACAACATATGGAAAATAAGTCATCAATGTAGTCAACTTTGTGCTTGAGCAATAGATTAGGAGACGAAAATCTAAAATCAATACTCAAAAATGCTGGCATTCTTGAATCTAGAGGATCAACATACTTCTCAATTACACCGTTGGAGATATTTTCAAGAAATGAAAGACCAGAGATTTTCCAATCATAATTTTCAGTAATCATTATACTTGAAGGATTGATATTGAGATGAACACTCTTAACAGATTCATGCAGAAATTTAATACCGTTACAAATTTGCAGCATACCTTTCATAATCATGATTTCGTCAAGTTCAGATGTTTTGATATTATTCAAATCATTGATAACATTTTCTGTCACAAATAGTATTCTGTTTTTGTGATCCTCTAATGGCTCAATAACGGTGACAAAATTGGGATGCTTAAGCTTTGCCTGATTTCCAATAAAAAGTCTTATGTTTTCAATAATATCATTCATGATCATACTCTTGTTACTCTTGTTTATGACTCCATCATTAACAAGTTTTGATTCGCATTCTTTCTTTTGAAATTGCCATACAGAGTACAACTTTTTCGTCGTTTTGTGTTTAGCTGGATATACTGCCCAATAATTATTATTCACAAACAACGGGTATGAGCTGATAGAGTAATTTCCCTCAATTCCCGATGTTTTAAAAGCTTTAAACATGAATTGCGTTTTGTGAGTGCAAGAAATACTGTTAGATTAGAGGACACGAGTAAAGTTGCTGAGATTGAAAAGTGATGATTTTCATGAAGAACAGGGCGCGCGGCTCAACTATTTCTTTTACTGGATCTATAAAAGTATAGTATTATTTACAACTTCACTTCATTTTCTCTTTACTTTCAGCAGACATACATTCTACCATAATTTTGGCTTGCTTACCAATTTCTTCCAACTTGGATAACACAACACCATTCCCGTCAGAAAAGCCGTATATGCTATATGTCAATCCAGTCTCTTTACAAAAATCGATAACATGTGCTTGTGCAGCTCTAAAATTGTGTCTTGGTAACCTAGGGAATAAATGATGAATTGCTTGATACTGTAGACCACCATGGAAAAAATCAAACCATTCAGGACAAGAGACATCCATTGTAGTCCTCATTTGACGGGATACAAAACTTTCACTAGTACCTAAATCTGAAGTTGACATAGCAAAATGGGAAAGTGTTATTTGAACATGAACAATCATAGTAGTAATGTGAGATACCATGATATATTGAAATTTATCCCATTTAGTTGGTAATGATCCTATTAAAAGATAGAAAAACCAATAAGTAAAGAACGAAAGACCGACTAGTTCAAAATACCTAAACCAAGCTGCCTTACCTCGCTTCGGACCTTGTCCTTTAAGTAGATATTCCCAAGAAAGCCTGTACAAATTAAAACGGCCAAAGCATAATATTGGGTAGTACATGTAATGCTGAATTGGGATTAGTTTTTGTGCAAATTTATCAAACCAAAGGTATTTTTCGTAATAAGTAGAATAAACATTGCCAAATAATCTGGATGAGACACAAAAGAATGGTAAATGTTGAATATCTGGATCATGAACAGGATCGTTTGTAATCAAATGGTGAACATTGTGATTTCTTTTCCACCAACCCAAAGATAAGCCACCAATAAAATCAGCTATAATAATACCAATGATATTATCTACTTGATAGTTATGAGTTATAGCAATATGTCCAGAGTCATGAGCAATAAACACTAATTGTTGCCAAAAAAATCCTAAAAATACAGCACTAAGAAAATAGTGTTTAATTTTGAAGAATATTGCACAAAATAGTCCAAGAGTTAAATTGATACAAAACTGTTTGAAATATTCAAAATATGGACATTCATAAAGTTTATCATTTATTATTTTTTGATGCAGTTCATTGTATTTGAGAGACAGCCATCGCTGAGTTTTGTAGTCTAAGGATGGTATTCCTTTCAAGTCCTTTTCAACAAGTCCATTGTCGTAATTATCAATTACATTTCTTGGGTCTCTGATAGGCTGATCAACTTTCGGGTAATACTTCTTCATACCTTCAAGCAATGCAACATCCTGCGGTATCTTAGGTACAATCTTTGCATTTACCTGTCCACACAAGTTCTCACCTATTTTTCCATCTAGGGTTCTAAAGATACCACCTTGAATAGGAGGTAACATATTAATCCATTCGCTATCAATAATACCTATCTTGAATTTCCTGAAAGAAGCAACGGTTTCATCACTATGATATGAATTCATTTCATCTGTTGCATCTCGTCCGATTAAATGGTAGATTGCTTTGTCTCCTCCAGGATGAAATTTGATCCAGTTGTCTAATTTTAGCACATAATTTTTGTAAATAACTATAGCTTTTCCCCGAGCTATCAAATCTTCTACTTCCCTTGAAGTGAACACTTTTTCTGTTTTCGATGACACCGGCATGCCTCTACTATCCTCTATGTGTTTTAAGAAGGATGTATGATAGTTAGATGTCAAAGACGGATTGGAATCTGTCGTGTAATTGATGCGTGAAACGTGATCTCATGATTTTTTTTGGCGTCGTTCAACTTCGAAATTAACGGCCGCTATAATCTTTTATTTACGAGTCAGGGAATAGAGTCACCCGCTCTTGTTCTTATCTTCAAAAGAATGGCAATTACTAAAAGATATCCAAAGGGTAAGCAAAGACTTTTTACTAATGATTTGAAATCCCTTTTATTTGCGTACGGTGATTCATCTACCCCAAACATTGAAACTATCCATGCATTAGAAGATGCTCTTACAAGCTATTTGACAGATCTTATTTTAGAGGCGAATAAAGTCAGAAGACTGCAGAAGAGAACAAAGTTTATAGAGAGTGACTATAGATTTGCCTTACGGAAAGACCCTATAAAACTTGGACGTTTCAACGATTTAGCTTCAGCTAGTGTTGTTTTATCCAATGCCCAGAAACTTTTTGATGTCAATGATGTAGGCAAAACGAAGGGACTAGGAAAAGAGAAGAAGACTAAAAAACCTAAAAACAAATAAATCTGCTTCAGCTTGTTTTATGTGTTGTTCCGGGTCGGTAGCTGATTTATTAGAAGGACGAATGCTAAGCATGAAGGAAATATCATTGAAAGCAGATACACAATTTAACTGTCATAACGCCTTATGGAATACAAACTTTGTGTAACCCAAATGAAGTAAATTTGAGCACAGAGCATAGCAGATTTACTGGAAATATCAAGAGTGATTAGGCAACATGGCCACTATACAGTGTAATCGGAGGAATGATCCATCAGGTGTCTACAACCACTTGTAACTTTATAAACTGTGTTATAATGTTATAGTAAGAACATGTTGAAATGTTTGGGCGGGGCTCAAATCTGCGCCCCAAATACTCGAATCTGGAAACGTTCGTTAGCGGCAGGATTTGGCGAAATATTTCTTTCTAAAAACTTTTGGACTATCATCGTTAGCTGTCAACCTGTCTAGTTTATCACCATATAGAATCATAACCACAAACATAATGGCAACAACGGATAAATGTAATACGCCGGCTGAAGCAGCAAACTTCACGAAACCAAAAAAACCAAAATCATACAGTGGCTGTTATACGTGCCGACGTCGGAAGATCGCCTGTGATTTGGGCAAGCCAACTTGTTTGAAATGTCAAAAATCAGGATTTGTTTGTGAAGGGTACGATGTGAAACTACGATGGACACACCCGGTTGAATTTGACATATATGGATATCAATTACCATCTAAGACACCTCAAGAAACCAAATACTGTCAACGAAGGTCAATTGCTAATGTAAAATACGACGAAAAATCTGCTTATCAGTATTACGAAGATATGGATTTAGATCTAGCAGATTTGCACAATAGCCGCATAACGTCACTTGAAGAAGCAACTAGGATAAAAGGTCATTTTGGTGTATTTAGAGGTAGTAAATTGAAGAATAAAAAAAGAAACAGGAAAAGCGCTTTCTCAAAAAGTGTTAAGAAGCAGCGTACTCAAACAGCTTTACAGTTCAGAAACGCAGATGACTCAATCCTAAAGCCATCATACAGTGATAAAAGTATGAACACAAATATTAAAAGTGGGTCATCATCATCAAATATTCGGAACCAAAATTTTCTATACCCCCAAAATGTTTCAAATAGGACTGTACCCGTGCCCAACTCTCCATACCCGAACACAGCTAAGCCGACACCACCTGTAGGAAATGAATGGCTTAGTACAGAATTACTTGATGCAGCTTTGCTAACCGCTTCTGCGTTGAATGGGGACACACATTTTTTCGATATGTTTGATCTTGATCATAACACACAAACTACACAACATATTACAGCAGGTACAAATGGGATGAATGTTAGTAATGATGCCAATTACAACATATCTAACAGTAAAGCTGTGAGCCGAAGAATGTCATCAGTTTCATTGAAAAAAGCTATGGAATCACCGAAAGCCAAAGGAGTAGATTTATTTCCAGAAACTGTTCCAGATCAAATGTTGCATTTACTTTTTCAGGGAAGAAATATTTCTACAGATGATTTTGCGCATCCCCAACAGCCACATCAAAATCAATCTCAGCAGCAATTAACTCAGAGTCTATACCATAGTCAGTCCAACAATTTTCCCACTAGTCATAGTGGTTCACATAAACCAAAAACCCAGTCTCAAATTTCATCAATTGATGCTGTTTCTATGCCTAACATTAAGCTTGACCAACTTACAAAAGAAGAAATAGCATCCGTTGCATCTCATGAATCTGCACCATCTGTGCAATCTATGGATGACCATTCTATCATGACACCTTCTTCAAACATAGAGGTGAACTCTTCAGTATCTACAGGAATTTTACCTACGACGAATCAAAATAACAAATTTAGAGAAACAGACAAGCCGATAGTTGATAAAAATATTCAAATCCATGCTTCAGAAACTGTTCGAATGCCTAAGCATATAATGGAGATATTGGAAACTACGCCGCTTCCTAAATCTATTGCTATTGATAAATTTGGTATTCCCACCAGCTCTTTAAATGTTAATCCCATGGCAAGATATTTATTAAACTATTACATTGAAGATGTTGCTGATATGATGACAGTTATACCCCTTGCTAAGAATCCTTGGAAATTTATTTATTTTCCAATAGCTTTGATGGCAATCGGAGAGCTTTCATCGTTAGGGAAAACATCAAATGCCAGAAATGGTTTACTGAACGCATTATTGGCCGTTAGCGCATTTAATTTACAGAGTAAGTTTGTTAGGGGTAGTGATGAAATGAAGTACTATGTTGATCTAGGTATTCAATTAAGAAGACAAGCCAACGAATTTGTTGAAAGGTGTATGGAAGAAGATATTTTGAACCAAAAATATAAAGATGTTCTTACTGCGGTATTGTCAATGGTTACCATTGATGTCGTATGGGGTACTATGAGTTCTTGTAAAATACACCTGGATCACTGTGAAAGAATCATTGAAAAGAAAATGCAACATAAAAAGAAGTTATCATCGAAGGCTATCATTTTGCATAGAATTTTTAGCTCTTTAAAATTGATCCAAGACTCTACAAGTTTTGAAAATATACAGCAATCGGAAATTTTTTTGAATGAAAATAACTATAAAAACTTTTTAACTGGAACGAAACCCACACCTGAACAACTTGAAGATTTGAATAATGATAATTTTAGAGATATTTTTAAAGGAGCAAAATCCAAAAGATTAAACAGAACTGCATCAGGAATTTCCAAATTCTCACTTGTTGGCGGCGACAACCAAAGCAATCCTGATACAAATGAGGATACAAAATCACCAGCATCTGGATTGAGCTCTAGAGCTCCATCAAATACTAACATCGTTCAATCTGGAAACAAGAAACGCGGTAAATATAATGAAAAGATTACAGACAACGGTAAAGTCAGAATTGAATTTATTGTCAATAATGACGATGACACTCCAGAGAAAAATGGTCAGAAACTAGGCAATGATGTCACAAACAACGCTGACATTCCCGCGTTTGTTGATATTACAAAACAGAGTTTCCAACCTTCGAAAAATAAACTTGATGATAAAGTAGTATCATCAGATGCTATTTATGGGTTGCCAAATTCACTTATTTTACTTTTTGGTGAAATTGTACCATTGACACGATTCAAGAGATATCATGAAGATCACAAAATACCTCTTCCTGCCTTCTTTGATGAATTGGCAGAGCAATTAGAATTCAAACTCTTGACATGGAAACTTGAATGGACCCTTATGAATGATGACGAAACTGGATCCATTGATAATAATGATGGTACAAGTGATACTACTCGCACATTTATCTCTCCTAGACATGAAGGTATATATCATCACGTTATGTCTTTCTATCATGCTTTGGTGATATATTTTTACAGGTTTATTGAAAATGTCAATCCGATGTATTTACTTAAGAGAATAGAACAAGTTCTCTACCACCTTAACAAGATCCAAGAAATTTTGGAAAATAACAAGGAGACATCCTATATTATTCCATTGTTTTGGCAAGGATTTATTGCAGGATCTGAAGCTATGACGCTGTATTTGCAGAATGGATTTAATAAGTGGGGTCAAGATATTGCTCAGACAGGTATCGGTACCTACTGGAATGCCAGACAAATTATGCTAGAAATTTGGAGACGTAAGAACCACAATGTAAAAAACAATAGCTGGCCAGACGTGTTACGTGATTGGAAAACAAACGTCATGTTGACATGATTTGAGAGTCGAAATAATTATTAAACTAGCTTTTATATAGATGTGCTTTTTTACTTCTGATACTCTTTCCAAACACGTATAGAAAAAAAGGAATAGGAATCATACCTAGCGCAACTGCTCCGATCACCGTGGAACCAATTTGTACGCCAAGATTAACAAATAGTTGTTTTGCAAACAAGGGAAAGGAAGCAGCAAACAGTGACCTCATAAATGTATTCGCAGCAATCACAGATGCAGCATACATGGAATATGCATCTACTAAATAGTTTAGGGATCCTTGAAAGATTGTAATAAACCCAGCCCCAACCATACATATTCCGATACATGGAACTATCCAATGAATATTAACATTTGATGTCCATCCGAAAATAAATATACCAGCAGGCATAAGCCAGCCCATCATCATAACGATAGGAAATCTCATCTCGGGAATCGGCTCCCCATGTTTTTGAGCAAGCTTTGCATACTTCAAAGCCCATATCATATTACAAAGACGTCCAATCAGTACACCTAAAAAGAGTGAAACATTAGGGACAGCTGAGATTGTACCTTTCCAACCTCTAGTAATTTCATAAGAAGTTGAAATATTTGTGATCATGAGATAAAATATACCATAGACGTAACTTGCAAACAATGCCATTATGAATATAATCGGTATGGTAAGCATCATAAATGGTCGGAGTATATGGGTTGTTATAATTTCCCTGACATTCATATGCTTTAAATCAGTTTCAGTATGAATCTCCCAGTTACCAGATTTAAGCTTTTCTTGCCTTGCTATTTTCTGGAGAATTACTGGCTCGTAGGTCTCTTCTGTTAAAATGAACATGGCGATGAAAAGACATATACCCCAAAGGCCACAAAAATATTGAGGAATTCTCCAGGAACTTTTGCTTTCATTACTATGAATGAGTAATGAACTAATAACAGGACCAAATGAAGCACCGTTAGCAACAAAGCAGGCGTATAGAGCGAATGCTGCACCTCGATAAGACGGATCCCACAGATCGGAAAGGACACCACCAGCGGAGACAATTGGTGCACCTGCAAAAAACCCTGATAAAAACCGACTTATCATTATTGAAGGTACGTTATATGCAATTGCCGTAGTAAATGCAAAGAGAGAAGAAATAAAAAATGGAATCAACACCCCAATTTTTCTTCCAAATACTTCAGATAAAGGAGCAAATATCATAGGCCCTAATGCAATTCCAAGAATGTATAGTGTAATGGTTAATAACGACACTTCTCTACCAATATCAAAACTTTCTTTCATTTCTTCAATGAAGTATTCAGAAGATGTTGTTGTGGAGTTGAATTGTGCAGCAAAAGTCACTAAACTGTAACTAATCGTGTATATGATTTTTGACCTCAACTTCCAATTTCTTGGTTTATTCAATGAATCACTTTTTAAAGTTGCTAAACCATCTTTATTAATCCTAATTTCACAACTATCTATAGAAGTACTGTTTTCACTGGATGTACTTTCTTGTATTGTAAACACATTCGCATGCTTTTCTAATGTATCTTCAAAGCTCATCTTGTGAATTAGAAGAATAATGTGGAAATAAACTCTTCATTTTCAAATAAGGACATGATAGTGTTGATTAATCCATATCAAACATCCGCTTCTGAAGTTTAGTGGGGACCTAGAAAATTGACAAGGATTATCTGATTATAGCGATGATTTCCTGATTTACTCTGTCGGGAAGATCCGAAACCCCAGGGCGCGGAGAATTCCGCTTATAAGCCCCAAGTGTTGAAATCCGCTTGTGACACTAATTGTTATTTTGGATCTTCGAAGAAAAGATAAGGATAAAGAAACTCTATCATCTTTATCTTTGTCTAAGATGTTTGTATTTGAGATGATCTAAAAAATTACAAATTTGAAAACGTCTATATATTCTCATCACAGCACCTGCATTTGTGTATTACTGTCTTTCTCAAACAGCACCACCAATCGTTCAGAATGACAAACACTAAAGAAGAAAACGAAAAAGAGAATTACACCATCGAGGTAAATAGCACCGACTTAGATCCAGTTATTTCAACTGTTTTTTCTTTGGATGGTAAACGTATTGAGGTTCACGAAAAAGATGCAGATGTTGCGATGCAATATATCGACGATATTGCAAGCATGGAGCTGGACCCTGAATTTGAGAAGAAGGTTTTGAGGAAGATCGATTTCAATCTTTTGCCAATTATTATTGCTTTAATGTCGTGTCAATTGATGGACAAGACAACGAATTCGTATGCTTCAATTATGGGTTTACAACAAAGTTTACATATGACTTCGCAGGAATACAGCTGGGTGGGTTCGTCTTTTTACTTTGGTTATCTAGTCTTTCAATATCCTGCAAACAGGGCACTACAAAGATTGCCATTATCTAAAACACTTGGTGCAGCAGTTGTTATTTGGGGTGTCATTTTGATGTGTCATGCTGCGTGCACCAATACTGCTGGGTTTCTTGCTTGTCGTGTTTTGCTCGGTGCCTTCGAAGGATTCATGAACCCTGCGTATATCTTGCTTACTTCTCAATGGTGGAGAAAGAGTGAACAATATATGAGAACATGTATTTGGTGGGGTATGCAAGGTTTTGGTACAATTTTGGGTTCTGGTATTGCTTATGGTTTACAGGTTCACAGAACCGGCTACCATTCACTACCATCTTGGAAATGCGTTTATATTATCACCGGATGCATTACTATTGCCTTGGGTATTATTAGTATTATACATGTTCCGGATGTTCCAACTAAAGCATGGTTTTTAAATGAAAAGGAAAAGTTGTACGCAGTTGAAAGAGCAAGAGAAAACCAACAAGGTTTTGGTAACCAAAGATTCAAGTGGAACCAATGCAAGGAAGCAATTCTTGACCCTACTACTTACGCATTCTTTTTTTACGGTATTACATATGCAATTCCAAATGGTGGTTTCACTAATTTTGGCTCAATGTTGTTGAAAGGGGATTTCGGGTTTTCAACTGCTGACGCTTTAATCATGAATATGCCAGGTGGAGGTATTGATATTGTAATTCCACCATTACTTGCTTATTTTAATTACAAGGTCATGCGAAATAGAAGATTACTTACTTGCATAGGCACCAATGCTTTTGTGTTTATGGGAATGTGCTTACTCAATTTTACTGACCATAGAGGAAGCAAACTTTTTGGCTACCTTACCTTTTATGTTGCTACTGCCGTTTCTGCTGGTATTTGCTCTACAATGGCCTCTAATGTTGCTGGTTCAACTAAAAAGATTGTGGTCAATATTTTTTTCTTTGTGGGTTACTGTACAGGTAATATTGTTGGTCCTCAAACGTTCAGAGCTAACCAAGCGCCTGGTTATTCGGGTGCTAAAGCTGCAATGTTAGTTTCATTTGGTGTTGGCACATTGATAATTGTTTATCTCTACTTTGTTTATCAACTAAGAAACAAGGAGAAAGACAGGAAAGTTGCCGAATTAGGTGATAGCTATGTAGTTCCTGAGAACATCGCCTTTGCCGATTTAACCGACAAAGAAAATCCAGAATTTAGATATTCTTTATAATTTTTTCATTTTATTACTCTATTTGTTTAAGTTTTGCAATCTTCTATCTTGTGTTTTTTTTTACAACTGTACGAAAGTTTTATTGATCGATTAGAATGTAAATTAAAAAATGTCGGGCTTTTCTAGGTGAAGTTAAATAAAAACATAAAAGTGGTGAGCAATTAATTATTCATCCCTGAAAGTTCAAATCCATAAACTCCATTTTTCTGCTTTAATCTTGTTTAATCGATCGCTTATCGTTATCTGTTATGAAGATCGGAATGCGATTAATAGGCGAATTTGAAATCAGTCAAGCGGATGTTACCGTTTCGCTGCATTTTTTCCGGATTGAGTAATTAGCGGAATTTCCCGAAATAGGTCATTTTCCGATAAGGATTGTGGTGCCAGACACGTAGATCAACATACTGATATATTACCAATTGATCTGGCAACTAAACATATAAATCTATTCAATGCCTGCCAGCGGAAAATTTGCAGGCATTAAGTTTTTCTTCAACTTAATAAATTCTACAAAAGTGTGCTTAACATGAACAAAGACAGCAAGATAATTGTTTTGGGTGCAGGTGTGATGGGTTTGTCCACAACACTTTCTTTGCTTGAACGTGGATATACCGACATTTCAATATTTGATAAGCGTGACTATTTAACCCAAAAATACAGTTATTTTAAAGGTTGTGATAGTGCTTCTTCTGATTTAAATAAGATTTTCCGTTCATCATATGGAAAGGAAGTTCATTACCAACAAATGTCAAACACAAGCATGAAGAAGTTTTTGCAATGGAATGATGAAATTAAAGAGGAAAATTGGGAAGGTGGTGAGCCAATCTACTTAAATACTGGGAACACCTATCTGAGTGATAAACTGGAACTTCCTGAGTTTGAAAAAGAAACTATGAAAAATATGCCAGAACAAACAATTCATATCACCAAACCTGATGCAGTTGAAAGAGCTGTAAAACACGGACTTGATCCTTGTGCTGTCGATCCTTTTCAAATGAAATCACGGGGAAAACATTTACAAGGTATTCTTGATACCACTGGTGGCATGACCTTGGCTGATAAGTCTTGTAGGTGGGTATTAAAGAAATGTTTGGAGCAGGGTGAAGGTAAGCTAAAAACCTATTTTGGTGATTCAGGTATCTTTCAAGAATTAATTTTAAAGGGAAGAACCTGTATTGGTATTAAAACGACTGATGGTGTCAGCCATTATTGCGACCACTTAATCGTATGTGTTGGTGCATGGACCGCTGAAGTTATTCCAGAAGCAGGTGAAAAGATTGAAGCAACAGCAGGTTCTGTTTGTTTATTTAAAATAGATGACAAAGCTACTCAGGAAAAATACAATCAAAACAAGTTCCCAACTTGGTCATACAAAATGAAAGATGGAGCAATTGGTGGCTTGTACGGCTTCCCCTGCACTGAGGGATACATGAAGATTGGTTATAGAGGTTTGAAATGGATCAACCCACAAAATGGTGTGAACTCCAAAGTGAAAACTAAATGGAGTCAAGAAGAAAAGGAACTTAACATCCCACTTTTTGCATTAAAACAAATCAAAAACTTTGTCAGAGAGAATATCCCAGAAATCAATAAAGTGTTTGCTACCAGATTATGCTGGTATTCAGATAGTGAAGATAACGACTATTTAATTTCATACTGTCCATATTATGACAATAAGTCTGTTTTTGTTATGGGTGGTGACTCCGGTCACTGCTTCAAGTGCTTAGGCAGTGTTGGTGATGTGGCAGTTGATATTATCAATGATTGCGGCTCCGAAATGTTTAAAAATTTATTTTCTTGGAAAAGACCTAGGGAAAAATTGAATGTAATCAACGGAGGTGAAGATGATCCAAGAATTTTGAGTGAAACTGTTTTTGCAACACCAAAAGATTGGTGGATTAAAGAACCAGCAAAATTGTGATATTGTTTCTATTATGTCTAACATTTTTTAATATGTTTAAGAACTTTGATTATCTTTTAAAACACAAACTAAAAGTATAAATATAGATTCGTGGTTATCAAGTATAAAAGTTTAACGCGAGATCTTTAGTTTAAGTTTGTATTAATCATTGAAGTTATACAAACCTATCAATATCAATTATAAAATTTATCAGAAATGGGTCTTTCCTTTGGAACTGTAATTAGACCTTTTCCTTCCTTAAGCTTAAATTGTTTGGCCTTTAGTAATTCATAGAGAATAGATAGAATAGGTGTTTCAACGTTAAGCTCCTTTGCTACAGTGAGAAGATTTCCTAAAATAACTTCCAACTCAATTGGGTTCCCCTTTTCCACATCAACCAACATTGAAGGCTTAAACCAATCGCCGTCGTCTGAATGAACAACAGCATTAACGACGTCTTCTGGTAATTCCACACCATCAGCTTTTGCAACACTTATTACTTCTCTCATGGCAGGTATTGAAACTGTTGTCAAAGCCCCTGATAGTTCAAGTCTTCCTGTATCAATACCAGTAAGAGCACATACCGTGTTCAAAGATGCATTGTAAACAAGTTTTCTGTATCTATACCACTTAACATCAGCAAAGTAAGTAACATTATTTTTATCATTACTGTACAGCTCAAGAAACTCTTTTGCTTTTAACTCCTGAACGGATTTTTCAATATTTGGATTATCAAAATAACTAATTAAACATTTATCTTGTTGAGTTTGTGTAATAACACCGTTATGATTATGCGAGCCAATATGTGATACACCTGACAAACAAAAATTCTCAGGATACTTTGCAATGAAAGGACGACCTAAATCAAAACCATTTTGAATTAAAACAACAGTTGTAATTTTTGGAGTAACAGCTGCTTCTACTACGTCTTCTGGCTTCACAATATCTGGCAAATTTTTAGTAGTGATGATAACGTAATCATACCTAGAATGTTTTGCTGCCTCTTCAACGTTTGGATAGATAAAGTTTGGCTTCCAGCCAGTGATATTGCCATAATCACAAGAATTAATGGTCCAGCCATGTTCTTTAACTTTTTCATAATCACTCCGAACTACAACTGAAACAGTTGCCTTTTTATTATAGTGTAAACTAAAAGCGACTATGGTACCAACACCGCCGGTACCTACGAGTAAAACAGATGGAACAGTCATTTGCCAAAATAATTTCTTGTTTTCACAGGTTAATTATTGATTAAAAAACATGATAAAGGACATAGCGTGTCAGCTTTATATCTTAGTTGCCAGATGTGTTGCAACGACGGTGCTTGTTTTACAGCGGAAACTTCCGCTCAGATCTGCGTTCGGAGTTCCAATGAGAAGTGGAAATCGAATTCCGCCTCTCAAAATTTGGTCCACCTCAGGTTTCCTGATTTGGACATATGCGATAAGAGCAGGATGAACAATAACTGGGCGGTTTCACAATCTATGGAAACTATAAAATGTACTTAGGCTAAAAGGAGCTTATCAATGTTTACCGTTTATAATTCGGCATCGTAATGACCAAATTCTGGTTTCCAGTATTTACGAAGAACTGGCTTGAACGCATTACCCAATTCGGTGATCTTTTCAACATCAGAGTCATCCAACTTAAAATCAAAGATACCCTTGTACTCTTGAAATCTTTCAATCTTAGAGGTTGTGGTGATCGGAACAATGTTTCTTTGAATCACCCAACGAAGAAGAAGCTGAGTTTTGGTTTTAGAATACTTTTCGGACATTTTAGTTAAAAATTGATCAAATTCTAAACCAGCACCTTTGGTCAAATCTGCAGTAGTTAAAGGTGCCAATGGGGAGTAAGCTTCAACAAGAATTCCCTGGGATTGACAAAATTGAACAACTCCTGGAGTTTGATTTTGTAGGAAAGCATTAAACTCAATCTGGTTGACTTGAGGATTAGTCTTAGTAGTATCCCAAATTTCTTTAATATTATCAACTGTAAAGTTGGAAACACCGACCATTTTGACCAAACCTTCATCTAATGCTTGTTGTACGTATCTCCATGCGCCCTTCAAATCAAAACCATACACTTCCTTCTCAATAAATGGTGAGTGTAAAAGATATAAGTCGATGTATGGTGTGTTCAATTCTTCAGTTAATTTTTTGATTCTTTCATATGGGTTAGCATAAACAGGATTGGATTGTTTACCAATGTAATACTTATCAGTAATAAACAATTCATCACGCTTAAAACCTTCCTTTGAAAGATTTGCCAAAACTTCTTTCAATTCCAAGTCATTACCATAACATTCAGCTGAGTCCAAATGTACAAAGCCTTCCTTGACTGCCGTTTCAAAAATCTTGACTAATTGTGGATTTGGTGGCGCATTTTTGTCTTGTTTATAATAGTATGTTCCTGAACCCCCACCTAAAAGTGGGACTCCTGATTCTGTTCTAGGTAGTTTGAATGACATTGATTAGTACGGGTATGTACAGTGAAAAATACAGTGTGGATGTTTTTGTCAGCTCCTTTCAAACATCGGGAAGATGGGCAGAATCCAATGGTAAGCTCCACGCGATTGAAGTGTGAACTTATCTTACAAAGATTACTAATTGTCCTGAATCAGAAGAACTACGCATAGCAATATAGGTTAAGCTGATTCTTGCACAATTTACTAACACTGCACATGTTTGAGCTCAGTGATTACTCTATAGAAGGATGAAAATAATACCTATTAGTTGCATATATTGAAACTTAATTAGATAATATTGACAGATTTTAATTTTAATCGGAAACTTCCGAAGTCGACTTTGATAGAGATTAGATAAGAAAGCATAAAAATGAGGGGATGAAAGAATGCATTCAGATACCAAAAGTGGTCGAGTACTTAAAATCCCTTTATTGATTCAATCGGTATTGAATGTAAGGCAATTTTAAAAATGAATTCTATTGTTGAAAATGGCGTACTATCCTAAAAATGAACCGCTACCACCATTAGGTGCACTATGTCTTGATTATACTGATGATATTCATAGACCTCCTGGGGACGTTATTGAGTCATCAAGTTATGAATTTTCGGTAATCAAAAAATGCGTGAGGGGAGCCAACTTGTGGCGTATTGTTAACCCTAGCTCTTTTCCAGAGGAATTTTTACAATTATTTGTTGAAGCTTGCCAATCTTTGAAGAATCAAGGATGCATTGGAATTATTACATCATGTGGATTTTTAGCTCAGATTCAGTACAGATTGGCTTCCGAGATTGATTTACCAATTGCAACAAGTAGTTTGATTCAGATTCCATTTGTATTTGCATGTATGTCTCCAAATAAAAAAATAGGAGTACTCACTTTTGATGCTACCGTTTTAAATAAAGTGCACTTTAATGGGGTTGGTATTACTGATGCACAAATTGAAAGAATGGCTGTCAAAGGATGTCCCCATGAAGGTGTTCTTCACGATATCATAGTGAGAGGAAAACCATATATTCATGAACAGCTAGAGGAAGAGCTACTGAGAATGGCAGAATCTTTACTTATAGAGAATCCCGATCTTGGTGCATACGTTTTAGAATGCACACAAATGCCACCTTTTGCTAAGTCGATACAAGATAGAACAGGTTTACCTGTTTATGACGGTATTACTATGGTAAACTGGTTTTATTCTGGTCTTCATGCGAAAACAACTCCTACAGACCCCAACAAGGAAGCAGGGTTAATTCCGAGAAAGAGAGGTGTTAATGAAGCAAAGTAAATGCTTATTTAGGGTATATATATATCATTTATAGAGACCCATACTATCTTCCATTTCATTAAACAGATCACGTAAATATCGATCACCTGTATTATCTAAAAATTCCCATAAAGAATCAATGTTTGAATGATTTTCGTCTGCATTATTCATATCAGTTTCATTATTAAGAGTAAATAATGCCCCATCCGATTCTCCTGCACTAGTTTTGAAAGCTTCTTTAAACTGTCTAGCAGTAAGATAAGATTCTATACCAATGCTCCCTTCGACAAATATTCCCGAATCAATTATTTGGGTAATAGGATCACTTTGATTTGATTGCTCATTCAGCTTAGTATCAATATTCAATTTTACAATATTTGCTAATCTTTCAAAAGAGTCTCTGAATACTGATGCCGACTCCCATCTCTCCGCTAACACATATAATATCGTTTGGCATGCACCGATAGTTTCATACACCAAACACTGCCCTTTCCATCTTAACACTTTTAGCGAACGGTCTAACCATATACAATAAAGGAAAGAAATTCCTGCAACAAAGCAACAGTGCATTGCTAACCATGTATAGCTCAACTTCTTCTTTAAATACATATTTTTGTAATTTATGCATATTGCAGATGCACTTTCAGCAAATACTTTGAACCATTCAAAAAATCTTGTTGGTGAATTTTGTTTTAATTTAGAAATTTCCAAAATTACAGGTCTCAATAATAACAAAATCGAGTTGTGATAGGAAATTAAGGACCAGTTATTAGTTTCAAATGTAGAAAGTGCATTGTCTTTATAAGGAAAAGTTTTCATCCATTCATTTAGCTCAATCAAAATTTCAACTCGAGTCGTATCAATTTCATCCGGTGCATCAAGCAGTTGAACAGGTTTGTAAATAAAAGTGTAAATATTAGATTGTATTCTTCTTAATTTAACAACATGACACGCCACCATTGTTTCCTTATTTTCAACCGGAAAAGGAGCATCTATATCTGTATCAGAAATGCTAAATGGCCTACCCAACACAAGACCGTTGATTCTTTCAATTCCATAAGCTGACCAAAACACTCTAGATTTCAAATCTTGCAATTCCAATTGTTCATTTGACATGATTTCGTTTTTCCTTTTATATGCTTTCCTGTGTAAACCTAAAACAATTGAAGTTCTAATCGCCAGTCCAATAGCTTGCCAACCAGAAACACCATCGGGCATTTTCTGAGAAAAAACAGCCATTAAAAGAAACGCTTGAACTGTTCTTAAATTCACAACATCCAACACGGCATTTGCAGTTTCAAATGCTTTCATGTAGTATGATTTTGTATAACCTGATGGTTTATTATTATTTGCAGCATTTTGAATTTGTGAAGCGATAGCAAAAATCATGAATATGAAAAAGTTGGCAAAAGTGTCATGACTTTTCTTGACAATCATGATATCATAACATTTCTCAACAAATGGCCAATCAAGAAATGGATACTGACATTGTACAGATTTTTTATAACAATTGAGCAGTTCTTCAGCTATTGTTTTAGAAGGAAACTTGAAAGGTAGTTCATCTTCGTGATTGGATTTATGAGCTCTAGTTCTTTTTGATATTCCTGAATAGCAGTCAATTGAAGAGTTGATAACTTTAGCAATTGAATATGCTGAAGTTTCCCCAATGTAATAAGGATCACCAGCTGCACTTAAACTAATATATCCAACTTCATCTGTTAAATCTTTGTCTGCCTTTAACGTTGGAGGATACCGTATACCGCTACTAGAAGAAAAAGAAGGAGAAACAGAGTTCACACTTCCACTAGAATCTGAGGTAGAACTTGATTTTGAGCTCAAACTTGCAAAATAAACTTTTGACTCCAATTCTTTGATAGTTTTTTCCAATGACTCTAAATAATCTTTTCTAATTTCTTTACCAGTTGGATGATATATAACTGTGCATTCAAGGCCAAGCCGTTCACACGCCGAACATGAAGGATATTTACCATCGCATTTCTTTCGTCTTTTTTGACATGAACAACAGGCAGCCTTTTGATGTGGACCACTAACCTTAGTTCTTTTCGGTGTATCACTTTGAGATTCTTCTGATTGTTCTCTTTTTTTGTTTTCTCCGCTTCCTCTAACACCTGCCTTTGATTTTAGCCTCGATTCCACTACAAACTTGAATTCTGGTTGCGTTTCAACATTAGCTTTATCCATACTAGTTAATGTTTAAATAGTGTTACTTGATGACAAGAAGCTTATTGCAAAATTTATCAACGGCAAGGCCTCACTAATAGAGGCCAATGAAATACTTTCCGATAAGGTCTGTTACTTCTCACTCCTTATCAGTCAGTATCTGATTCGGCAATTTCCGCTTTTCCTAATCGGGAAAGGACGTCGCTCGATGATTAACGTCAACAGACAAACACATGATCGCTAGGTGCAGCATTTACCTTCCATGAGTCAATATAGACTGACGACAGAATTCCGTAGTCATGGGCGTGGAATGTTGTTTATAAGTAAACATTGCGCACATAGCAAGCAACTCGTAATGTCTCGTGACTGAAGGGCCAGAGAGAAACGGTGGAACGACTGAAACAAAAAACGACACGTACACAGTCGATGCGAATGAGGCCAAAACTTTTCAGATTCGGAGCTGGCTCTGACTTTAGGGACCTCTTGCGCAATCCCGGTGGCACTTAATAATACGCACACGCCCAATATCCACAACAGTTCCTTTCTTGTCGTCCACATCAACTAATACATCGGCTTTTTACAATGAAGGCAAATGGTTTATTAAATAGCTGTTTGGTTTTAATGACATTTCTTGTGGGTGCCGTTTTGGCTAACCCACAAAAATTCGAATTTGTCCCCTTGGAGGATGATATAATAATTAGATACGAAAAGAAACCACCTACACCGGTAGAGTTCAACAATTTCCACCAATTCAATAGAACTCCTTTTAAAAATGAAACTTGGGAGTCTTTTCTTCAAACCAATATTGATGAATCAACATCAGTTACATTCCAAGATATTAATAACTTGAATACAATGATCAGACCAGTTGTGAAAAATTTAGTTCAAGAAAACTTCTTCAGAATTTTTAGACTAAACCTGTACAAAGAATGTCCATTTTGGAAAAATACTGGATTTTGTATGCATAGAACATGTGCTGTTGATACTATCGAAAACTGGGAAGATTTGCCAGAAATTTGGCAACCAGAGGCCTTGGGTCAACTTGAAGAATCACTACTAGTTAAAGATTTGAATGCTCAAGCATCTATAAAGAATGAAGATGATAATGAGTATTGTGATCTTGATGGATTTTTACATGATACAGTATATGTTGATTTGGTTGCTAATCCTGAAAGATTCACCGGTTATGGCGGGGATCAAAGTTGGCAAATATGGAAGAGTATCTACAATGAAAATTGCTTTAACCTTGGTCATGATCATTGTACAGAGAAAAAATTCTTTTATAAAATTGTCAGTGGTATGCATGCATCAATCTCAACTCACTTATCTAACGAATACCTTGATACAACCCTTATGGACTATACCCCAAATTTGGAACAGTTTATGATAAGAGTTGGTGATCATCCTGATAGGATTGCAAACCTTTATTTGAATTACATTGTTGTTTTAAAAGCATTGATTAAACTTGAGACTCGTGGCGTTTTCGATGAATTAACTTTTAGTGATGATCTGAATTTTGTTACGAAAGAAAACGAACTAAAGCAAAAATTCAAACAATTATCAGACCCAGCTCTTGAGTTTAGCTCTGAGCGTTCAGGATGCATGTTTGAAGAAGATATTCTTTTTAAGGAAAAGGGCTCGTTAGTAGTAAAGGAAGAAATAAGACAAAATTTTAAGAACATTACTAGAATTATGGACTGTGTTCACTGTGATAGATGTAGATTATGGGGTAAACTTCAAACTACAGGTTATGGTACTGCTTTGAAGGTTTTATTTGAGTTACATGACAATAATAAGAGTGACGTTGAACTTTCTAATATTGAATTGATTGCGCTTGTGAACACTTTTGATCGTTTATCTAAAAGTGTCGAGTGTGTAAACAATTTCAAAAAATTATACGATATTGCAATTATAAGAGAAGAAAATGGAGAGTCAGAAAGTGTGAACAAGGAAAGTTCATCTTTTGGTTTAGGACAGAACACAGCTATCAACAATGCGCCTGAAAGCCAGAAGCAAGATACGAACAAACATGACGTAAAGGTTAAAATACCCGACTTGTTTAGGAAAGAGAAAGAAATATATGAAGATGTCATTTTCCCTTCCTTGGATAGGAGTAATGAAGAAGGTCTTGGTGCCATTTTCATGGAAGAGCTTGAGAACGTGTTCAACGCTCTTAAGTGGTTATTCAGATCGTATTTGATTTTCCCTAAAATTGTCTACAACTGGTGTTTAATCAGGATGGTTTATTATTGGAATACCTTTGTTGGTCATGTTGATGAAGACTTTGATTTTAATAGACTATATACTATAAATATCTAAGTTTCTGTACTTTTTATATTTTAATCGTGATTGAAAAAGTTTGATCCATTACTAGAATGAGTAGACGCGTCAATCATGAAATTTCTGTTGAGATCAATAGCTAAATGCTCAGACACGAAATAACCATCACCAATCAATTTCCAGCCATGGAAAAGGCATTGACATCAACATCTTTAACTCAAAAACAATCCGATAAACTTATAAGTTATGTTGAACAACATTTAAAGGGAAATTTAAAATACAGTGCAGATTTGAATCAAGAGGTATCTTTTTTAGTGATAGACTCTAATGATCGAAAGAAGTACTGGATGAAATCAAAGAAATTCATGTACGTTGTTTCGTATAGGCCAGATGTTACCGTAATTGATTACAGTCAATTAGTTGAGAAAAAAATAAATCCTTTTAAGTTAATGCAAATAAAACCTTTTGAAAATCTCATAATATCATTATGTCGACTAGAAGATGATTTGATGAAAAAAACTACAGAAGCAATTGAACAAAATGGTGGTATTGTGAAACACCACCTAACAGACGATACTGACGTTATGATTAGTATGGTTCCTGAGGGGAAACGATATGAAGCTTGTGTAGAATGGGGAATACATGTAGTAAGTCCAGATTGGTGCTATGATTCTATTGATAGAGGTTTGCCTTTGAACACCTATTACTACAAATTGCAACAAAGTGTGACAAACTATGTTACAAAGCTAAATTTTGAAAATGAAGAGGATAATATCGGAAGTGAGGTTGTGGTTAAGACGTATCGATTAGGTAGACGAGATCAAGCTTGTGATTGGAATAAACTGACTGAATGGCGAAATAAAGAGAGCAAACGAATTTTAGAAGATTATATTAAGATAAAAATAGACTACGATAATAAAGTTAGTTCCGATGTGAATGATACTTTGATCAATGAAACATATGAGGAACTTACGTCTAAAAGAAAACTAATTGAAATAAAGGATGAGGAAGAAGAAGAAGCAGTTGTGGTTAAAATGAGGAAGCCTAGCAAAGCAACTAAGAATAAGAATGTGATAAACAATGTCATAAAGTTAGATAAGAATGCGGATGTGAAAAAGGAGGCAAAACAAGTACGGAAAGGCCCTATACTTGCAGGTCTGAAATTTAAACTTCACGGATATGATGCCGAACTGGAAGCAAAGCTTAGAAAAGTAATTGTTAAGTTTGGAGGGGTTGTATTACAAGAGGGAGAGGCTGATTTCACAGTTGTTAATTTCAAATCAGAGAGTATTGAACATGCGCAAAATGCTGTTACAGAGCTTGCAATTGAAAGATTTATTTACAAAGAACAGGTAGACGATGGGAACTACTATTGGTGCAAACCTTTTCATATTAGTAGTCGCATACGACTCCCTGAATTTAGGAAGGCCTTTTCACTTTTTCCAGAAAAGTCAGACCAAAAGGCAAAAGTTGCTATAACAGCTTTTGAAGGCACTGATTTGTCTCATATAGAGAAAGTTTTGAATGAAAAATTGGCGCAATGGATTGATTTTCAGCAGATATTTAACGAAACTTGCGATTTGCTAGTTATTGGTCCTCGTGAGCACGACACGTATAATATTCATACTTCGAAGAAGAAGAAACTTGCCCAAAAGTGGGGCATTCCTGTAGTAACCATCAAGGAGTTCAACGAAAAGATTTTGGAGCTTGCAGCGACGTTTTGAATTTTCTGCGCATGAACTTCGCAAACAACTTTGTGTGTCTGTTTCAGTATTGTATAATAACTAGGTTAAAACTTAATTTCATCATCACAAGCCCATATTTTCTTTTAATAAATTGTCATATATAAATTAAAAATGGCATTTAAAGATCTAATTAAAAACCATTCAAAAGCGTTTTACCATTTGAAGCCTTACAAGACTGTAACTAGAAAAAATGGGTCTGAAATCATCACAGTATGTGATGGCAAAATATTGATCACAATGCTTGGATCATCTCCGGAATCGACCATAGAATTGGCTTCAGAGCTGCCTTTTGAACCTATTGAGGTGGTTATGAATGAAAGTGAGCAACTTTTATGTGTTTACGATAATAAAAATGTGTGGGTATATACGTTGAACGAGGAAGGATCATTTATTGATCACACCATCAAATATAAAATTGATTGCCTTCTTGATAATGATGATAACATATTGCAAGTTATTTTTAATAATATTAGTAAATATCAATCAGAAATTGTTGTTTTAACCACTAAGAAAATTGTCGCATATGATATTAACCAATCCTTCATGCATAGGGTAATTCCATTTTGTATGGCTAAGATATTTGATGCATTAGATTCTCAGGTTATTGATCCTGTTTCTATTTGCTTTGCATCTGCATACACAAACCCACTATACGGAAATACAAACAATAACCCACAAAATGACTTAACTTTGTTTTTGTTAACATCAGACGCATCCTTATATAAGATATACCCTTTCTTTCCTAATGAACTTTGCGTTTCAAGACAGTGGTTAACTGACTTATTTGATTCCACAACAATGGTTTTCAATTCAATTGATGATGAACAAGCACAAACCGAATACATGGCTTCCTTGGAAATCACAGCCCTCCTCTGTAAAGCCGAAGATCCAGAAAGCATTCAAGTTAGTAATCTAATACCGAAAGCCTTGAGAAAAGCTAAATTGTCTGGACCAATATGTATCGAAGTTTTTCCAGATGAGTTATATTCTTATAATGCAATCAAATTATTATCACTTCCAAATGATATTATTGCAATTGTTTTTGATGAAGCTGTTGCATTGTTTAGTAGGTCTGTCTGCTTTAAAATGATTTACTCTAAAAAAATAGAAACTGATGAATCTTTGCAATTGCTTGATACAGTATTTATCAATCCAGAACAAGGTTCAATTTTAACTGCTACTCTTCATCCTGTCACTTCAGATTCAATATTTCTTTCTGCAAGCAATGGTACCATATTACAACTTGATTTTTCATCATGGACAAGCAGTCTTACTAAAGGATTGGAGACGGGGGACTTATCTGAATTTGTCGATCTTTGCGAAAATGAGGGATTACCAACATCTGTTGTCAATTTGGGTAAGACAATTGTTAAAGATGAACAAAAATCATTGATATCATACCCAGTTAGGTCTCACGAAAACAACATCTTCTTTGCATGGTCAGCAACCGATGTTTATTCCATGTTCCCAAAACAAGGAAGTGAGGATGTCGTTTCTGTGGTTCAAGTGAGCTCTAACATCAACCGTAACGTCCAGACAGAAGATGTGAATGAAAAGAAGATTGATATTGCAGATGAAAATAAATATCAATCATTATTAGTTGGAACTTTTGATGTTGAGGTATTGCCCCAACTTCAGAAGTCAGTTGCAAAGATTGCTGAACTCAACCAAGCTGTACGCAAACTTCCCACGACTATCATAGATGAGAAAAAAGCTAGCATTGATGATTTAAAAATGACCCATCAATTAGTGGATTTGGTTTCTGCTGGTCAATTAATCTTGTTCAAGACCGTGACGTTACTTTCAAATAGATTGAAAATGATGGTTCTGGAATATCAAAACCAAATCAACAGTTACCACCAAGTTATTTTGAAAAAGGATAAAATAATCAAGAATTTCTTAAAGCTAAAAGCAGCTTATGCAAAGATTACTGATAAGCAAGACCAGCTGTTAGTCCGGTTAGCGAGTGCTGTCAAGAATACAGAAATTTTAGAATCTAAGACAAACAGCAAAAGTGTAAGTATATCTTACCAAGAACATTCATATTTCAGAGAACTTGCGAGAATGAAAGACTTTGTTCTCAGACAGGAAGCTGAATTACAGAGGTTGAAAAATCTGTTAGATGATGTTAAAAACGCAGAGGTCAGTATAATCAAATCCAAGAGGGCTGAAGCTCTGAACTCTTTTGGAAGCAAGAAAACCATTACGTCGCTGAAGCGCCAATTGGAAGAGCAGGAAGTATTCATTTCACATTTGTCTGATAAACTTAAAGTTTTGGCTGCAGTGCAAACTGTATAGTTTATATTGGTTTGAATTGTATCATAAACTGTAAAACAAGCGTTGAAAAATATATAAAGAAGATATGCTATAATTGAAGGGCATTATTTAAAAGTCAGTAACCCTACCATTAAAGCTCCAATCTCCGTGCTTGATTGGATCTTGCTTAGGTCCGTTAACCTCACCGGTCACTGGGTTAGTATCGCCCTCAAACTCTGGGATTGTTTGCATAGCTGCAGTGAACTGACCAATATCAGAAGTAACTTTCGGAGAAGCATCGTTTTTGAATCCAAGTTCCTTATTGTACTCATCAATTGCTGACTGTGTGTTAGCTGCTTGCTGTAATCTCTCAAACTCTTTCTGTTCCTCCGGGTCAAGCATTGGAGGTGCTGGCCCTCTGTTTCCTGAAAAAGATGAGTATCTTACACTGATTAATTGTAGTTTAGTCATGTTTCTAGCAGCATTTTTAAAGCTTAACATTTTATCTCTTTTGTTTGTTGGTGATGAACTAAGTAAAAAGAAGAAACGAAAGAACAAGTTAAGGAAGATAATCTGATCACAGACTACCTTCATCGCCAACAGCGGAATTTTTGCAAGGGCCTTCAAGTGAAAAATCCGAAATCGCCGACTCTTTTCTTTGTTTACCAACATTTAACGTTTGTGCAGGTACATCATCAAAACAAGGTTACAGCACAGATGAAGTATCTAGGACTTACAATTGGGATAATTGTTCAAATTGGCGCCTTTCTTTTGTTTTGCAAAGGATTTTTTCCTACAAAAGTGTTACTGACACCAGCAGAAGTTGGACTCTATACCACCAATCCGCCAAAAGATTATGTTGAACCTGAACAACAGTTTGACAAAGTAGTACTGATGGTAGTTGACGCAATGAGAGCTGATTTTTTATTTTCAAACAACTCTTATATGGAATTTGCCCACACGTTACTTAATGACGGTTACGGATTGGGATTTACAGCGTTTTCAAACCCTCCAACGGTGACACTACCACGTCTTAAGGGAATTACAACTGGATCAACACCCAATTTTATTGATGCAGTGTTGAATATTGCAGAGGAAGATACGTCAAGTACGCTTGGTGACCAGGATTCATGGATTAAGCAGATGTATACGAATAATTGGAAGATCAATATGTTTGGTGACGACACGTGGTTGAAACTGTTTCCTGACTATTTCACGAAAACAGAAGGCACTGCAAGCTTCTATGTTGCAGATTTTACGATTGTCGACAACAACGTTACAAGACACCTCGACTATGAATTAAGTGATAAAGGGAAATCGGACTGGGACTGTCTTATTTTACATTATCTTGGTTTAGACCATATTGGTCACAAGGGCGGACCTAACAGCAACAATATGCCTGCAAAGCAACGTGAAATGGATGCGATTATAAAAAGGATTTTTAATGAAGTCACACTGAAGGACGAGAACTCCCTCTTCATTATAATGGGTGATCATGGTATGAATGATGTAGGAAATCATGGAGGGTCATCCACTGCGGAAACTTCAGCAGCTCTTATGCTTGTTTCACAAAAGTTTAAGAATCATGGATTAAAAAATGCTGTGAAAGCGCCAATTGCATGGAATCATGATTATGATTACTTTTCTAAAATTGATCAGATTGATTTGGTACCTACACTTTCAGAATTGTTAGGTCTTGATGTTCCAATTAACAACTTGGGAACTTTTATACCACTTCTGCTTGAATTATATTCAAACAGTGAGAAAAAAAACGTATTGGTGAAGAACGCGTTGCAACTGAAGGTTCTCCTTGACAAATCGCATGGTGTTGTTTCCGAGTTTTCGGACATGTCGATCTCCGAGCTATTGGAATACGTGAAATCTGCCAAGGAAGAGCTTTCAAGATCATCATCTGCGTACAACGATTTTGAGATATTGACTGGACTAGGAATTTACGGCTTACTCACTGTTGTTTCTCTGGTGTGGTTTGGGTTGTATATGAAGAATAACTTTTTAACAGCTTTTTTGGACGTTGTGTTCTTTGTCACCTATGGCGCTAATTTTATTGCTTCTTCCATGGTTGAAGAGGAACATCATCTCTGGTGGTTTTTCACTACCGTCTTTGCGGCGTACTTGATTCTGTCCAAGCTGCGGTCGGGTGATTATAGCTGGCCAGCTATTTTGGCATTTATGATTGCCTTGCGAGTACTCAAGGCATGGAATAATAGTGGTCAAAAACACAATCTTAAAGCAAACATGAAGATATCTACTTTTTTGAGTGATCTTCCTGGTGAAAATGGACCAAAAGTTTACGCGTGTCTCTTATTTGTTACTTTCCTTCCAATGATTTTCCAAATCAATTCGGGTCCTGACGATAGGTACTACTTGAACTACCTACAGTTTGCTATTTCTGCTCTCTCCTTTATTGTCGGAACCATCAAGATGCTTTCCTTTGTAACGGGCACGTATGACGTGAACACAGAAGCATCACTCCCTACATGGACACAGGATTTTCTCCTCATGTGCAAGTTGCAAACCCAATTGGATGACTACAACGCCATAATTAATCTCCTCTACTCCCTTTTTCAAAAACTATGGTTGTTTGTCATGGTCGTACAGTTGCTAGAGCCACGCATTGTACGTGCCGTATGGGGTGCTCGGTCTCATCCACGCAGCTACATTGCCAATGTACAAGCGATAGGTGTTTTCTTCCTTCTTTCGCAAACACACTATCTCAATATCCCTCTATTTGCTGTGCTTTACGTGATTATGGCATCCTTTGCGGCGACTGTTCCCGCTTCAGCTTCGTCAAACACGTTTAACATGTTTACATTGCTCATGCAAAACCTTACATTCTTCCAGTTTGGTGGAACGAACGCTCTCTCCTCAGTGGATCTTACCAACTCATTCAACGGTCTCACTGAGTATAACATGTTTGCTTCTGGTGTCCTCACGTACACGTGTAATTGGGCTGGACCACTCTTTTGGACGTTGGCACATATGCATACTGTATTTGCACGTGTTGACCCTGATAAATTACAGCGTGTTAAATGGAAGCTTTTATTTGACAGACTTTTATTCAATTTTGTCTTTTACTCGGTGAGTGGGTTTTTCCTGCTCATATGCTGTTACCATCTCAGGTTTCATCTCTTTGTGTGGACAGTTTTCAGTCCAAAGATTTTGTACTTCCTCAGCTGGCTACTTTGCAATGTCGTATTTGACTTTGCAGCAAGTGCGCTCGTTACTGGTATGTGCGTATGAAATAAAGTTAGTTTATAGAATGTTGTATGTATATATATGTATATAAAGATTTAATTTCGCAAGGACCATCCTTACTCGTCGCCTTCGTCGTCAGTGTTAACAGGCTTTGGTGTTCCCTTTGGAGAGTTCAACCATTCGATGTATCTCAATCTCCTACGTTCTTCCTGAAGTTTCTTTTCATTTCTAGTCATCTTCTTCTTCTTACGTTGTCTAACCTTGATGTTAGCAGGTGATGAATCGTCATCGGCGCTTTTAGCTGCAACTTTTTGAGCAATTTCAGTAGCAAGTTTTGCTTGTTCAGAATTTCCACCATCTTCAAACCTACTCTGGTCGATAACTGCAACACCTTTCGTTACAAGTTCACCATTTTCAACGATCCATTGTTCAGGACATAATGCGCCAACAAACTCGTTATTATGGGAAATCATAACCACTGCACCTTTCCATTCTCTGATAGCCATTGCTAATGCACCAAGGGAATCTCTATCAAGATAGTTTGTTGGTTCATCTAAGACAAGAACGTGAGGATTGTTCCACATTGCACCAGCAATAACAACTTTGACTAATTGACCACCAGAAAGGGAACCAAGCATTGTATGATCAGCAATTTCACCATCGAGTCCAATAGCTTCGAAATGTTCTCTGATTGCCTTTGGTGTGAGTTCTCTATAACCCAATCCTTCACGGGATGCTTCGTGATCATCGAATTTTTGGACGAGTTTCTCGAATCCGTGTTCAATGAGTACTTCCTTAGGGACCCAAGAATTACATTTTGGTAACCAATTTTTCCATTTAATTTCATATTGGAAAGATTTTTTAAGCTTTTGTCTACCAACTATTGCTTCGATGAATCTTGGACCACGTCCATCATCAACATCTATTTGTGTTTCCATCATCTTACGTTCTTCATCTGAGCCGATTTTACGAGATTCCTTCAGTAAAACTTCTCTATCATCACCAAATCTATATCTCCATTGCATATATTGATTTGGAGTTTTCTCCTTATGTTCATTAACATGTTGAAGTGCATGCTGAGCAATGTAACCAATACGTAAATTTGGATGCTTTTCAACTGTACCTTGATCAGGGATAAGTTCACCAGTGAGTAATTTAATCAAAGTAGATTTACCTGCACCATTTGGACCAAGCACTGCGACTCTTGAAGAAAGTGAGATATTACAAGATACATTACTTAATGAAGGTTTTGCAGCACCTGGATAAGTGAATGTAACGTTGGACATACGAGCCACTGATCTTGTATTTGATTTAACACCAGCAAGTAAACCAGGTGATGGGAAATGCATTTTAACATTAGAATCGGTAAGTGTATAGTAAGCCTTTGCTTCAGGTTTGATTGAGACAAAATCTGATAAGTTACCCTTATAGTAAACTAATTTTTTATTTTCGTAATGGATGATATCAGTACATACAGCGTCAAGGAATCCTGAATCATGGGACACGATAAGTGATGTAATATCTGTATGTTCTAAAAGGTATTCTTCAAGCCATTTAACGTTAGAAACGTCCAAATGATTAGTAGGTTCATCAAGTAATAAGATGTCGGCTTTAAGTAACATTGCACGAGCCAATTCAAGTTTCATTTTCCAACCACCTGATAATGAACCAACATTCTGAGCTCTTCTTTCCTCGTTAAAACCAACAGATTCTAAAGCTTTTGAGATTTCATCCTTTGAAGCGCCACTTAAATGAGGATCAGCAGCTATAAAATCAACTAAATTGAGAGAACCTTCTTCACCTTGTAATTTATGTTCAACAAAGCAAGTTTTCAATTCATCTTCACTTGGGAAACCTTCAAGTTGTCCATTATTAATTGCTCTCATTAATGTGGATTTACCAACACCATTACGACCACAAAGACCATATCTATGACCTTTAACAAGTCTAAGGTTTGTTTTGTTAAGTAACATTCTTGCACCATATGCTAATGAAAATGGTGCATTGACAATAACGATACCTTCAGATTCATCATCATTGACAGCATCTGGAGTGAATAATGATTTAAGTGAATGAATGAACTGTTCAACGTGTTGATCTTTGATTGATTTATCTTCATAAAAGGAATCTAGAGCTGTTGAGAAATAATCTTGAAGTGCTGTCCAATCGTTAACGTTAGCATCTGAAACGACGATACCAACAAGGTAATTGAAGATGAGTTCATTGTTGATCTTATCCTTGAATTGTTCTAAATATTGTGGAGTAGTTTCTGTTGTTAATCTACCATGGAATTTACCATCACCGTGTTCCTTTTCAGCTTCTTCAATGACTGAAAGTGCTTGGTTTGCTAAATCTCTAACTTCTGGTAATGAAGCAGTTTCAACAACTTGTTTAAGACCAGGTTTAAGAATTGGAATATATTTTTCGATTTCTCTTTTATTATTAACCAATCTGGTTAAATTTTCAGTAATTTTAACAGTTTGTCTAAGTTGTTCCTGTGATGATGAAGACATTTTTAATGATTTATCAATAATTGGAGCAACCAATGAAAGTGCAGGTTCAGTAACTTCAGCAACGAATGTAACTGATGCGAGTGTTTTAATACATTGTGGAACCATTGATGGATTAGCTAAAGTATCAACAATGATATCATATCTTGGAGATAAATCGAGGTTATCAAGGACTGAAACGAATTGTTTGAGTACTTTCATACCTTCTTTAGCTAATTCAGGTTTAAAATCTGTTGCCATATCTGTAAGTACAGGTACAGATCTGTAAAATTCCAATTCTAATAAATCAGCAGGTGATTCAATTATAAGTTTTTCAATAATTTTAAGACAAGCTAATTTTGATTGCCATTTAGAACCTGACTTTAAATAATTGATGAAATGGTTTAGTAAGATTGAAGCTTTTGCCTCTGTTGGGAACATTCCATAAAGTGAATCAACAGCTGATTGAGCTGATCTTTTAACGGTGTTTTCCTTATCAGTAAATAATTCTAAAGCATAATCAAATAATTGAATAAAGTATGCTTCAAATGGTGTTAAACCTGCGAATTTACGAGCAAGTGTTTGAATTATGATTGAAGTTGATTCTCTTAAAAGTGGAGAATTTTTAGGTCTATTAAGAGTTTTCAAAGTTTCCTTTAAATTCCAATCTTGAATAGCTGAAGCGCCGGCATTGAAGATTTTTTCAGCAATTGAATTTGCAATTTCACGTACTTCTGAAACTTTAGTTGCAGAATTGAGAGAATTTAATTCATCAGTTAATGGAGTAATTTCTAATTTAGCAAGTGCTGAAGTAAGTGAAGTAGTTGAAGGATTTGAAGCTATTGAAACGTTTGAATTTGAATTTGCACGTGAATTGTTGTTACTGTTATCAAATATTGCAACAGCTGGAGCTTGTTGAGCGAGGAAATCCTCATAAGACATTTTCTTTTGTTGTCTCTTAGCAGAGACATTTGCCGTTGAGGCAAGTGAAGGAGGTATAAACGCTGGAGCGTTAGGGTCAAACCTTGGCGGCATTGTTGATTAGAGAAGTAATGAATTGATTGTTTAGAATATTGAAAAAAGCGTAGGAAAATTTTTCATATTGATGAAATTTTTATAAATTTTATCTTGTATTATGTACAGGGTCGCGGATATAATGGATCTATAGATTGTAAAAGTGTTTTAACTTTTCGAGCTCTTTATCAAAGGCATCCTTATTGCGAAGACGTTCAGTGTCGGGGACAAGTAGAGCAAATGGATCTTCCTTCACGATGACTGGTCTGAATCCAAACAATGAGGCGTATTCATAAATGATACGAGCAGTATCTTGCCAGGGAGAATTTGGACGAGTTTTAAGATCACCGGATAACACTAAAGGATGCACACCGTAGAGTTTGCGATAAGTATCAGCTTGTGATTGTGTGGATGTAGGTGTTGCTGTTGATGTTGTTGTTACTGTTGTTGTTGTACCTTTATTAATATGCCTTTGGGCCTTTGTTAGTGAAGCTTCCAGTTTGGTGCGCACAGCAAGATGCAGATCGAATGGTATGAGAGAGTCCTTACCGTAGTGTTCCACCAGACAAATAGCGGACTGATAATCACCGTAGTTGAGTAAAGTTCCGATTGTTTCCTGGGTGGTAAAAGTATTGAGATGTAGACGATGTTTAATAATGTTGCGAACAAATTCACGTAAATTGGAGAGCGTGCTATGAAACTTTTCAGGTGAGAGTGAACCAGTTACAGCAACTTTAGAATATGCAAGGAGGGCAGCAGTGTAGACGTTCTTACCGGAGAAAGATGTTTCTAAAACAGGCAATGCAGCTGGGTTGTCATTGGAAAAAAGGTAAGATTGAACGAAATCCAGAGCTTGTGAGTACTGATTCCTTGAGACGAGACTCATAACGATAAAGTTAGCAAGTGACTCGTTAAGCGGAACTTGATGTTGAGCCATAGTCTCTAACACAGCTGAAAGACGTGACCATGGGACACTCTTACCACTAAGCAAGCTACGCACAAGAACCGCATAGCACCGGGCATCTGCTTGCGGGAAGATGCTACCTCTTCCCGTGTGGGTGTTGTTGGCTTCCACCTGGGTGTTCATTCTCTCGAGAACACGTGACGCGAGACCCAGAGCGTGTTTCGCCCGCGAAGCAACGAGCGCGCCCACGAGCGTCGCCGCGTCCGCGCCCGTGAGCGGAGCCCCCGCCCGCAGCGTCTCGAGCAGGTCCTCCTCCCTCGCCCCAGCAACTCCACCTCTCGCCCCAGTCCTCCCCCTCGCCCTCGAAAGTGCCCGTGCCCGCGAGAGAAAAAGCACAGCGTCTTCCAAAAGCTGCGCCTCTTCCATATCCGCAGTCGCGACAGCGCCTGTGTCGCGGCCATGAGCCTCCAGTGCAGCTATTATCGCAGCAACATGAGGGGGGCTCAGCTCTTGGTCCAGCTGCAGCAGTGCGTGTCTGAACAGCTCCCGGCCAGGGTGGTCAAACGATGTGGCAAGCAGGTCCGTCAGGTGGGTAAAGAGGGCCTCGTCTCCACCCGTTGCAGCCGCTGCTGCTACTTCACAGGCGTCTGATACCACATCTACTGCCATCTGCCACTGCTTGCTCTCAAGGGCTGCACAGAGGGCTGCTCCGATTTGTGCGTACGTCACGGGCCCGCTGCTCTCGTAGTAGGCAAGCACGTCGCCGATTTTCTCTGTGTCCGCAACAACAACCGTGTCGCGGAGACCACCTTCACGGACAATACCATCATTAACACAGTTCACGAGCAGCTCTTCCCAGAACCACCTTGCATCATCAACGTTACCACTTTGTAGACACCGTTGTACACCTTCTACTAGAACTTTCGTATTCACACTACCACCTTCCGTTTCTCGTAACGAATTAACCATTTCTATCCCTTTATCAAGTGCACTTTCATCCTTCCGTAAAGCGTACCGGCATAACAGCACTCGCACACCGAGCTCTTCCCAGAATCGTAATCCGTCAACGTCTTTACCGCGTCGACTCTCCCATAACTCTTCCGCTCTTTCCACGTCTCCGTTCTCCAAACAGCTCTCAACAAAGAGCATTTCATTCACAGGATCTGGCCTTGCGTTGACACCGGGTCCAAACTCACGTGCTAGCGCACTGTAAAGGAGCTTACCTGCAAGATACACACTCCTACTCTCATTAGCACTACCACTGCGTAAAACGCTAGCTTCGTATAATGCGACCCATCTTTCCAACGACACCTGTGCGCAAACATCAGCGTTGGTCATCCGACTCAACTGTTCTAACAACACAGGTAACGTCTTGGCAATAGTTTTATCAGATTCGGCTCTAGCACTAGCTTGTGCATCCTGGAAAGCTGTAACTAATGCATCTGCGTCAGGTTCAATACCAGTGTCGTTTGCAAGGAAATCGTTTAATCTAGATCTATCAATTTCTCCATTCCCTCTACTACCACGACATGCATCAACAACGGCATCAATATACCCGTTGATTTCCTCTTTCGTGAGTTCGTTGGCTGTACCGAGTGGATCACTCGCGTACCGTTCAGCTAGTTCAGCTTGTACTTTACCTTCCTCTTTCATGCGTGATATAAACTTTTCATCAACTTCAATTCCATCCTGTTTGAATCGCTGCTTGAGTTCTTCACTTATCTGTGTAGGTGTTTTAAACAACACTTTCCCCGAAGGTGGTGATTGTGGTGATTGTGGTGATGATGATTGTGGTGGCGATTTTAATGGTTTCACTACTGGTGATTCAACTTTCGGTATCACTTTCGTTCGCACCCCCCTCGTAAACTGCACTATCCTTCTATCCACACCATATTTCAACATTCTCTCTGATGGGAGAAGAGTGGATTTAACTGTTCGTCATGTCAATAGTGATATTTTTTTCACAAAGTGAAAGTGTAGTAAAATACAATTTTCACGGCTGTGCAGAGCGACAATTGGGGAGCCCGTTCCAGCTGTACCAGTCTCTGACGCTACATTTACAATTAAATGCAAGATTTAACGATAATTAATTAATTGCGGAATAAATTTACTAAAATAGTTTTACAAGAGAAATACAGAAGATTTATTTAAATTGATTTTCAGTGACACCAGCACCCATTGCGGCAGTTGAAGAAACACCACCAGTAACTAATTTAACGATACTATCAACATATTCAGCACCTGACCATTTTTGATGTTTAACAACTTCAACACCAGTTTCAATTTCCTTTGCTTGAACATCTTGACCATAAGCTTTCATACCATGTTGAGCAAAATCACGAGCAAAATTATCAACAGCTAAAGCAGTTGTATGTAAACCAGCTAATGTAATAAATTGCCATACATAACCTAATTTTGATAATCTTTCAATATAAGTTTCTTGTTCTTGAGCTGACATTGCAGAATTCCAATTAAATGATGGTGATAAATTATAAGCTAACCATTTATTTGGATAAACTGCTTTAACACCTTCAGCAAATTCCTTTGCTTGTTCATAAATTGGTAATTTAGTTTCCATCCAAACCATATCACAATAAGGTGCAAAAGCTCTTGCTCTATTAACAGCACATTGAGTACCACCGTTATATCTATAATAACCTTCTCTAACTCTTGGTTTATCAACATTGAAATAAATTTCATAACCTAAAATTTCCTTTGCAACTTCTTGAGCTTCATCAAGTGAATGACCAGAAAGTGGAGTAATTATTGAATCGAATTTTTCAATTGCTGATTTTTTATCAGTAATTTTAGAATCTTTCTCAATTGCATCATGAACAGCTTGATAAAATTGTTGAGGATTTGCATCTTTATTCCATTGACCTTCAATTTGTTCTAATTCTGAACCATAAGCACCATTTTGTTCAGCTTTATTCATAACATCAACTAAAGGTTTAATATCTTTATTAGTTGTACCTTGAATAAAATAATGATCTCTTTTATCAATTGTTGAAGTAATTAAAGTTGCAGCTTCAGAATCAGTTCTAGCAACACATAATAAAGAAGAACCGAAAACATCAGCTGAAGCTCTAATACAAATCAATCTATTAATATGTTCTTGAATTGGAACCAAAACTTTACCACCCATATGACCACATTTTTTAGTACCAGCAGCTTGATCTTCAATATGAATACCAGCAGCACCATTTTCGATAAACATTTTAGTTAATTTAAAAATAGCAGTTGTACCACCATGACCAGTATCAGCATCAGCAATAATTGGTCTTAAGAAATCGATATATGGTAATTTTGATCTTTCCTCCTTTGAAAGAGACATTCTTTCATGTCTTTGCTTTCTATCATGAAACAATTGGGCATAAAATAAATGTTGAACTTTATTTGGAACTGTATCCATTGGATAATCTGCTAAATCAGGTGAAGGTTCATTTGAAGTTGAAGCAGTTGAAGAACATTGCCAACCAGAAACGTAAATTGTATCTAAATATTTAGCCATTTGAGCAACATGAATTGGATCAAGTGCACCAAAAGTTCTTGAAGAAGTATTATTTTTGTAATGTTCCTTTAATAAATTAAAAGCTTTCCTTGCCATTGCATCTGAAGCATTTGGATTTGCAAGTGTTGATCTTCTTTTAACAATTTCTTCAGCAGTATAAGGTCTAGTAACACCTTCCCATCTTGGTTCTGACCACCATTTGTTAACTTTAGCTACTTCTTCTTGGAAAGCAGCTTCTTCTTGATCGATATCTATTGGAGTGTAAGGCATTGTTTGTAATTGATTAAATGATTATAAAAAGAAAAGAAAAAAAACCGGAAGTTGCAATAGGAAATATTTCATGTGGGGCAAATAGAGGTATTTATAATGGATTAAAGTTTTTCCAATGCAACAGTTGACTTGACTAGTATGATTCTAACCCCATTTACCCCAGATTGACGGACCCGATGGCCGCGTGGAGCCGGAACAGCCCCGACGGGCAGGCCGGTGTGAGCCCAGTGACTCCCCCGCATGTCCGGCCGGGGTGTGTCACCTGGGAACCCTGGGGCGTGCAGGGGGGAAGGGAAGGGGCTTCCCAGGGGCGGTTGTGGGCGAACTCCGTCGCGTGACGCCGGCTCCGAACGCCCGGGCGGGAAACTGCTGGGGGCTGGGCGAAGGGGCCTGGGAAGACTGGGGTCAAGACTGGGAAGACTGGGAAGACTGGGAAGACTGGAAAAAGGGAGTGCGGATGGCCCGAGGATCCGTGCTCCGGGTTTGAAGGCGGCTCGGTTTACCGGGGGTTTCCGGCTTAATTTATGGGGCTGGTGTATTGATGGAAAGTGAGGCTGGTCTTATTTATATTTGTCTGGGTCGATCGGCTTGTGTGGCACGTGACACCCTGCTGGATCAACATGTTTCCTTAGTTCACCTTTAACCCATTATTGAACAACACACGGTGCACACTTCACATACACACACACACACCACCTGCATGTCCTCCTCTGATTCAGACTCGGATACGGACTTTTTCACACCCGGACCAGAGGCTTTGCTTTCTCTTCGTCGCTCTCTTGCACGCTTCTCCCTTGAACGTGCCTCTCTTCGCCTGCAAAACGCGTACTCAGCTGCCACTTCCTTCGACCGCACAGCCACCCTTCTTGCTCGTCGTTCTTACTACGACTCTCTCCGTTCAGTCTCGCTTGCAGGTTCTCAAACAATCTCAAATAGGTACGTCTCCTCCCTCTCATACAACCACAAAACTGACACTCTCGCTGCCGCTTCTTGGGATGGTTCCGTCTACCTTTTAAATCCGCACAGTTTAAACATACATAGTACTCACACTCCTGAGCACATCCAACAAATCTCAAATGTTATATGCTTTGGTGATGATGATACATTAATCACTGCAGGTCATGATGGGTTCATACAGATCAATAATACGAATAACAATACAACAGTTCAAACACCATCTAACGATCGGATACACTCTTTAGCACTACATCCTAATGAATCACTCCTCTTTGCAGCTTCAGCTGATTACACCTGGCATTTTATTGATTTAAAAGCTTCTCAAACTTTATACTCACAAGAAGGTCATACAGGCCCAGTTACTGCAATATCTGCTCATCCTGACGGTTCACTACTCGCTTCAGGTTCAAAAGATACCTCACTACTAATATGGGATTTACGGTCAGGACTTAACATCGCATCATTTGCTGATCCTTCAAATGGTCACACTGGTGCAGTTCATGCTCTTGCATGGCGTCGTAACGGTTATCACCTTGCTTCAGCTGGTGCTGATGGTCAACTCTTAATTTGGGACCTTCGTGCAAAATCAAACATCCCGCTAGCTTCAGTTCCTGCTCATTCTTCACTCATATCTTCAATTTCATTTACTGATAATGACATGGGTTTATTGTCTGCTGGATATGATGGTGCTGTAAACATAACTGCAACTGATTCTTGGTCTCATATAACTAAATTTCAAACGCTTGATAAAATAATGGCTTTAGTACCCATCAATGATAATACTTTCCTAACTTCAGGTTGGGATAGATCTGTAAAATTATACACTCAAGAATAGATTTCTATTTTAACTTTTATAAAATATAAACAGGCATTTCAATTGACTCGCCATCTAAAACTGCAAAATTCGTAACACAAAGTTCTTGTTGAACAATACAATTCACAACATCTTGTGATACAACTCCTCCAATAATTGCATTAGTTGGTGCATATTCACAAAATGCATGCTTTCTAAGCACTTCCATCTCATCAGAATCAAACTTAAAACATTCAGAAACTGAAAATTTATTAACTACCTCATTCACTTTATTCAAAATTTCTTCTTTATCAATATTAACTTCTTCAATCGGAATACCATATTTACTGTCCATTCCAAGTAATCCAATCATCCAAAACAATTTCCGACTCACTTTCTTTGTCTTCTTTTTAATACTAGGATACATTCTATCAACAATTTCAAAATTAATCTCCGTAAATGGCTTGTACTTGCTCTGTATCTGTATCTTCTCCTGGAGTGAATCTTTATCCTTAACATCCTCAATAGCTACAATCTCACTAACTGCATCAATTTTATCTCCAACAACTCTCCTCCCACTCTTTTCAACACTAATCCAATTCTTAGTCTCAATTAAATCATTGAAAATGTACCCATACAATCCATGTACTCCACATGCAATAAACTTCACATTACTATCACGACATCGACTATTCACAAAACTAATCTCTTCCCCACTCAATGCACATCCAATAACAACATCATATCTAGACCATTCACTACCATTCCATTCCTTCCAGGAATCCTCACTAACATTGATCTCAGTACGTGGATTCAATTCACTAATACGTCCTCTCGTAGCAGCACCTTTCTTCTCACCAACCTGCGACGCGTCCACAAAAAAATTCACATTCAAGTCTTGCTCAAGAAGTTCACTAGAGTCAAAGATACTAATATGACCAATACCACCAAGTGCTAGATTCTTCACAATCTCAACACCTGCTCCACTCAATCGCAAAACTGCAACTCGTGCCTCCCGCAATCTTGCTTGTCCTTCAAACCCCCATAACCTAATCTGACGATCATACAAACTGATCTCATCCTTCGATAACTTCTCTGTCATATTATGTCCCTCTTAACTTCAACTATTAACTCTTTATTCCAGTGTTCATCTTCCATGTGTGTGTACTTACCCTATTTAGTTTGCGCGCCAAACTAACACAACAATTTCAACAACCCACAACAATGTCCGTGTCGCGGATACAATATTTCAATTTACATAACATGTTCACCCCTCTTCTTCTTTCCACTACATTTGCTTTATCACAACAATGGACTTGCTGCGCATACTAGACGCTAAACCTGAACCAGCGATCGTTGATAATGATCATTTCCAAATTGATCCGGTTTATCAGTTTTCAAATCATTACAATATCGCTACACCTATGAGTGATTTCCAGAAAGAATTAATAGATCAAATTATTTCCTTACATTACAGTGATATCCTACTATTTTTCGAAAAATTAGATAACAATACATGGAATTCAACTTCTAAAAACAAACGTGAAATTATTAGCTCTTCACTTGAAACTTTACTTTCTAATGCAAAATTGGTCTGCTTACATCCATATCTTCTCATCGATCATTTCTTCCCTAAATCACTCACAACGAGGGACTTACCGACAAGACTTGCAGAAACTAGTGGTAAGTTTCAAATCTTAAACGATCTTCTTTTACAGCTTGACTCCCTATACAATACCAAAAATAAAAACGCTAAATCAATTCACGTTGGAATTTTCGTGAGATCAGGTAAGGCAATGGATCTAGTTGATGCACTGTGTATTGGTCACAAATGTAACTTGAAAAGATATTCAGGCATAAAATTAAGAGACTCTTCAGCTAATCAAAAGAAAAATCTTAATCTGAATCTCAATATACATCTTCTACCACTAGATTCAGAATCACTCAACCAAAAGGAATGGTCTTCCCTAAAATCGAAAAACTTTAAACTTGACTTTGCAGTTTTATTTGATATCAATATCGACCCAGACAATCCTGTAATGGCTTCCATAGTGAGCCCCCATCATACAAAATTCTTCAGACTAGTACCAATAAATTCTGTTGAACATATCGAGTTATACTATGAAAAATGCGTTAATACTAGAGGCGTTGAAGAGTTCCTTAAACCTACAACTGCAGCTATTGTTTGCTTGCGTGATAAAGTCGGTATGCTACCTTCCAACTGGAAACCAGCGTACAATAAGAATCTGATTTATCTAAAGGAATACCTTGAAAATCCACGCACTGTCAAATGGCCATTACCTGACCTACCGCCTATTGGGAATTTCACCTCAAGGGATGTGGAAAAATCATTGCTTACTGAGGTGAAGTTTAATTTCGATAATGATGAATTGCTTAAGGAGGAACACGAGAATCAACAACGTAGTGTCGAAAGTAGTTTGAATACTAATTTTGGAGGGAAAACTAAAATGATTAGCCATATTATTCAGCCTAGATTTTCCAAGAAAAATCCAACAGTTAAAAATTACTATGAAAATAAAAGATTGTTGAAAAACTATCTTATGAATCCACTTAATAACGAGTATGAAAATTTAACAGGTATATCAAGGGAAATCAACCATAATGATGTGCTCACGCATACACTAATTTATCATTTTGACATGTCTATCAAGAAAATGATTGATTTGAATAAAGAAGTTGAAAGTTTTAATGAGTTCAGTAGCATCAGGCTCAATGACTACCAAGTTATGCTGGACGCTTATAAAAAACTCAGTGGCGATGTGGAGAAAAAAACTGTTGATTTGGATCTCATAAACAAAATTATAGATGAGTATACTGCAAAGATAAACACCGCAAAGGAAGACGTTAAGGATTTGAACGATAAAATAGACTCACTCAAAAACGACGATTCTATTGATCCCTCGGTAAAGGAATATATTGCCAAAGATATTGAAAAGTATCAGCTACTTGAGGAGATTGCTAAGATGGAGCAGAAACTTGAGAACTGCGATAATGAAAACAAATATATGTCGGAAGAGATAAACAGAGCTGAGCAGTCAATAGTTGATTCTAATGCCAAGATTGACATCCTCAGTAAGTCCAACAAGGAACTCAGTGAGAAAGTTGAGGCTATAAAAGCGGACGATTCAGCGGTTGTTGCAGCTACAAAGGCTCTTGAAGTCTCGATGGTTAAATTGCACGCTTTGGAAAATGAATCGGAGGAAGTTAAAGGTGAACTTGCCGATACTATTACCAAACTAAACGATATGGGATCACGTCCACGTCATGTGAACTATTACGGTCGGAACAAATAGGTTTTTTGTGTTTTATAGATTAAGTTACAGACCTACTTAAATTTGTGTAAGCTTTGAAAGTGGTTTACCATCTTCGAGCTTATCAGGATGCAACATGTAGTACTCACGCTGAATGTACGCCCATATGAAATCACTCATAATTATCATTGAGACAAGACCAAGTGCTAAACTTATTGCATAGAAAAAATTGGCGTTTCCCGAGTAAAGTAACATCCAGACAACATAAAATGTTGGTGCTTGCAAAAGGACTATTACCAGTGCAAGGTAGCTCACTAGTGGTGTAAATTTGAGATATGCGTAGATAGGCTTGAATAAGAATACAGTTGAATAGAAGAGACTGTAGTCTGCTAGCACTGGATATGGTTTAGAAAAATTGATAAGACCTATAGTCATCCATATCACAAAGACAACACTTAATTTGTTTTTCGAATAGATAAACCGTAGAGTTAGCGGTATCACAAAAATGAAAGTGTAGATGTTGAAAATTGCAAGGTAAAAATTAGTGAAAAATTGAAACATTTCGGTAAATAGATACCACCATAGACCTAAATTTGGTGTTATTTTTTTAAACTTTATAATAGTCACGTAACATAGATTGATGAAGTTGGTTGAGTTGTCACATAAGTAGTAACTTGTAGCAAATAATGCCATTAATGAAACAATATACGCTGTCAATGCCTTAACTGTCTTCCCAGCTCCTTCTGACTTGAAAATAAAATAACTTAATGGAATAATCAATGGCCATGTAGAGTAGACTAAATATGATGAGACGGAAAGAAGTATAGTGGCAATTTCATAGTTGTTGGTCATGATACTTCCCAGCATGGAAACTATGATAAGATTGTTGAAAAGACATGTTGATTTAGAGAGTGTTGTGAGAATAGTGAATGGGTTAAAAAGATAGAAAGAAGCAATCTTTAAAGATGAAAATCTGTCTCTTTTATTTAGCAACTTGTTAATTTTGATTAATTGAAGACATATGAGTGCATCTATTATGGCGTACAAAAAATTAACGCTAAAATTGTCTTCAACCTGTGAGTTTTTCAATACATTGAAAATCCACAAAAGAATCGGTGGATGATGTAAAATCTCCCCTTGTGTGTATGGATTCATATTATTCGAAAGTAAGAAGATCCCTTCGTTTAGTGATCTATAGGAATTGATTGGTGTGGAAAATAAGACAAACTCATCGAGAACCGCACAAAGGGACGGCACTTTCTCTAAGATCAAAAACCTCAATAGAGTTCCAATAGCTATCACTGTCAATGTTGTTTTATCCATCTCTGCAGCCTGCTGGAAATATAATTCTGGTGGTAACATGACATGAACTAGTTGTCCACTAGTAGTGGAAAAATAATGTGGGACACGCGGCCGCAGAGCAGAAGAGTTATGACAAAGTCCCTAGCTAGTACAAATACTATACACACGTTTACTTAGATGTTGGGCCACTCGGGGTAGATTCCTTTTCAAGGAATTCAGTCCACAAGGAGACAAACGATTGGGAGCTTGAAGTATGTAATCCTGGTGTAGGAACCTCAACAACACTGTTTGATTTAGATTTGTAGTTTCCTGATGATAATAAACCAGCGTGTCTTTTCTTTTCATCGTCCCAATCAAGGAAGTTTGCTAGAAGCTGTAATACTTCAAACTTTTTGTTGTCTCCTCTAGGAATTTGAAGAAAACTTATGAACAAATTAGAAATCAATTCTCTATCTACTGTTTCCTTTCCGCTCTCTCTTTTCACAAGCTTCATTGCTTTATTGAGATGTTCGTTTAGAGTAATAGTTTCATGTCTTAACTTTCCTATGAGTAGTTGCTTTTCTTTCAAACTATTTTCCAATTCAGCCATGCCTTCCAACTTAAGATCTTTCTCTTTTAAAAGCTTTTTGAGGTCATTGATCTCTTCAGTGTGTTTATTTAGTTGATCTACCTTGCTTTCCAATTGAGCCTTTACATCAGAGACAACCTTCTCTTTATCGTCCTTCATATCTGAAATAGTTTTGTTTAATCTTTCTATTTCTGCAGATAATTTCTCACACTTTTCATCAGAAATCTTTTTGTAATGTTCCAAAAAATCGTACTTAGACTTTAGGTCATTGATTTCCTGAGAAAGATTTACTTTTGATGCCTTTTCTTCTTGAACTAAAATCTGATATTCTTCAAGGTCTGATTTAGCTTCCCTCAACTCCTTCTTCAGTTGTCTGTTCTCATCCTCTAATCTCTTGCTATCATTCTGCATCTCAAACTCTTCGGTTTCTATCTGTTTCTGAAGTGCCGAATTCTTTTCTGTAAGTTTTGTGCATTCGGAATTCAAATTTAATATCTCTGAGTTCAACTGTGTTGTAGTAGTTTCTAGTAATTTTATCTTTTCACTAGCTTTATCAAGTTCCTTTTTCAATTCAAGCTTTTCATCTTCCACTTCCTCTAATTTAGCTTCGGACTCTTTCATTTTTTGAAATATCGTTTTCATTTGGGACACTCTACTGAGTAACTTGTCATAGTTTTCCTTATGCTTCTCGCTTTCCTCCACCTTTTGCTGTAGTTGTAATTTCAAAGATTCTACTTCTTCATTGGTCTCGCTATTTTGTGGTGGAACTTTGCTCTTTTCTTCTGTCAATTGCTGTATCACCGAATCTTTCTCTAAAAGCTTGGATTGAAGTTCGTTTATTTGTTCTTGAAGCTGCAAAAATTGCACATTTTTTGTATCCACCTCTGTCGTAACTTCTTCTACCTTTTTTTTGTCGGCTTCGGATGTTAGCTGTGGTCCTGATGCATCATCTTGTCCTACTGACTCGACGATAGATTGATCAGTTTGTTGTATTTCAATTGTAGAAGGTTCGGTATTGACTGCTGCTGAAGGCTCCTCCACTGCTTGTTTCTTCACACTATGATTCTTTCCTTTTTTCTTCGCCATTTAAACTATGTCAGGAAATAGGATTATATGTAATTGTGTTAATTTTCGATGGGGGGTTGGTGAACAACGGATTTCAGATCGGCGTCCAGTGTGAGAAATGGAATTTTTTGCACTGATTTTGAGTTACAGTGAAATTTGCAATACTAATCCAATCCTACCCAAGAACATCTACATAAGTAAAGAAAATGATTAGATAATTACATTGTGGGTAAATAGGAAATGGGACAGCTTAGGTACAACTCAAGGATCAGTTCTTATTGACAGTTATCTACGTATAAGTTTTGTATTATATTATCACTCTGAAACTCTATCACGAAGTTGCAGGCTAGAGGTATACCTTTACTTCTTTGTAAAACTTAAATGAGGAAAGGTTATAGCTAACTGCCTAGCTTCCGTACAAGTTGAAAGCACCAATTTTCGCAATTCCTGAGCTTCTCGATAAAGAATTTATACCGAGTTTATCTGTAACAAATGTATACGTAAAGAGTAAAAAGCCGTTACATCCTAAACATGATTCAAGAACCTGTGATTATTGTTGGGTGTGGTGTTTTTGGACTTTCTACAGCATTACAATTAGTCAAGAATGGGAAGCGTGTTTGTCTTTTAGATAAATTTGAACCTCCATCTGAATGGTCGGCAGCCAACGACTTCAACAAGATCATCCGATGCGAATATCGTGATCCAACATATGCCAAACTAGCCATTGAAGCATTGCATTTATGGAGATCTGACGAAGTCTTTAAAAAGTCATTCAGGGAGTGTGGAAGGTTGTTAGCTACTCCGATGAAGCATAAGGGGAGAGAGGAATTCGAATTGTTGGGTATCAAAAATATACAAGACTTAGGCGAAGGATTAAAATACCAGTACTTTAATGGCGGTAGAGAGGTTGCATCTAAGTTTTCATTTTTTGCTAACAATAATATCTCTGATTATCAACAAATAAAGTACAATCCGGAGGGGGGTTTGGGTGTCTCTAATGACACGCTGGTCGATGTTTACAATTTCTTGAAATTACATCCTAATGTCGAATTTCACTTCGGAGATGATGGTACAATGATCAAAGTCCAGCAGGATAATGATGGTAAAGCTCATGTTGTAACCTTATCCGGTCTGATACATACTGCTCCCACCATACTGATAGCTGCAGGTGCAAACACTGGTACCATCTTAAATTTGCAAAATCAGCAGTCTGCTACAGGGTCATTTGTTACACATATCCAATTGAGTGATTCTGAATATAAGAGATTTGCTAACATGCCTGTTGTTTTTGATGCAGAAATAGCATATTTCTTCCCACCAGATGCTAAAACTAAAATCATGAAGTTATGTGTTACTGGGAGTGGCATTAAAAGACTGGTTAATGACCCACATAACAGTCATCATCAGATTTCACTTCCAAGGTTTCACAATGAGCATCCGGGTGACACAATTCCAGTTGATCTCGTTCCAATAGTTAAGGAAGCATTACATAAGTACGTTCCAGAGTTAGCCAAGCATAATCTATTTGGATCAAAAATATGTTGGTTGGCTGATAGAGAGCATTCCAATTTTCTGATTGACAGAGTCCCTACTTATTCCAATTTGTATGTTGCTACGGGTGATTCGGGTCATGGATATAAGTTTTTTCCTAATATTGGTAAATACATCGTCAAAATGATAGAAGGAAACCTGGATCCAAATTTGAAAAATCTTTGGAAGTGGGATTCCAGAATGAAAAAGGATCTGGTCGATCCTGCAAAATCATCTTGGAGAACCGCTAAAAGTAGAACTAGAGATCTTAGTGAATTACAGTTTGTGAAACATTTTGAAGGCAGTAAATTGTAATATATTTATTAAATTTAAATTATAGATCTCTATATTATTGAATTACTACTCTTGAAGTTTCAAAGCCTTTGTGGCTGCTTCGTTTTCTAGTTGCAGTTGTTTTAGCCGTCTTTTTTCCTCTTTCTGTTTACGTACTTCATCTCTGATGGCCATTCCTTCTTTAATCTTTCTCTGTTTCCTTTCTTCTTTTGTTTCTATATTATCTATCTTTTCAACGTACTGTATAACTTCTTTGTTAATTCTTTCATGAAGCTGTTCCATTTTTCGTTCGTTTTCCAAAAACCGATCATGCGCAAGCTTGGTAATCATTTTAATATAAGACTCGCTAACAATAGAAACAACTTCATCTTTTTTATTCAAAAATCCAATAGGAACATCAAGTCTAATTGAAATTCTAATTGCAACGTTGTTGTTGGCACCTATTCCCGATTCTCGGAATCCACATCCCATCGCAGTACTGTATAGTCTTGAAGCAGATTTGAAATCACGACATTTGACATGGAGAATAAGCGGTTCATATTTGAACAAAACGTATCTAGTTTTAGCGTCATAATCTTTTTCAGATATAGCATTGTCGTATTTTAGCAAAATGTTGTCTCTTTTCCACCATTCGTTGATTTCATCCTTATCATGTGAGACGAACAACCAATGGCCACCGTCGCCTTTAGCTCCAATTTTAATTGGTTCCCTTTGATCAATCGTTGATCTTACTTTATCAACATTTTTTTCACCTTCTAGAAACACAGATAATCGACCAGAACAGGTTGATGTTGTAACCATATCTTTGTGACTATTGATCAATTTAATCAATGGAATGCATAAAGTGTCAATAGTACCTTTTGGGGATGCATCTGGGTTGTTTTCAGAATTCAAACCAATTTCTTCTAGCAAATGAGCCTTCTGTCTATCAAAGCTATCCATTGTATCTCTATTGATTAAAACATCTCCAAAAAAAAGTTCAAAAATAATTTGTTGAAAAGGTGAAAAAAAATGAAATGACCCAATTTGGAAGTGTTGAGGTTTGACGGACCTGCTCATCTTTATCGGCAAACAAACCTAATACCAGTGTCTAACACATCAAAATGGCTACTGATAGACATGAGGAAGTTCCTTATTTTGCCTCATTAGGCATGTTTATTATTGATGAGATTGACTTTCCAGGCTTGCGTTTGAGTGACATTTTAGGAGGTGGTGGTACATTTGCAATCTGTGGGTCACGTATCGTACTAGACTCAAAAGAATCACATCGCTGCGCTTGGGTTGTTGATATTGGAAACGACTGTCCAGCTGATATTTTGAAAGCTTTGCATTCATGGAATACGGGAGGAATATTTAGATACGACGGTACACGTAAATGTACGCGTGGATGGAATGGATATGGTCCCAATGAGTTTAGAGATTTCAAATATCTTACCCCTAAAAAGAGAATAACTGTTTCTGATTTAGAATTACATCCCTATATGTTGCGAAGTAAATCATTCCACCTTATATGCTCCCCGGAAAGATGTGAACAGGTGCTTAATGAATTAGATGAAATGACTACCAAATTTGGAATTCATACAAATTCCGTTATAGCATGGGAGCCTATACCGGACTTCTGTAACCCAGAAAATTTAAAGGAAACTTTAGAAATACTATCAAAAATTGATATATTGACGCCTAATTCTGCAGAGTGTGCTGCGTATTTTGGACGCTCGGAACCGAGAGATTTTAAAGGATGTGAAGATATAGCAAAAAAATTCATTAAATGGATGACAAAACCACAAAGCGGCATTGTTTTAAGATGTGGAAGCATGGGGTGCCTACTAATAAAATTGTCAGATGGAATTCCAATTTGGTTTCCCGCATATTATTCAAAGAATGAAGACGGGACGAATAATTCTAAAGTTATAGATCCTACAGGATGTGGTAACACCTTTGTTGGTGCATTTGCCACTGAATTTGTGAAAAGCGGTAAAAACTTTGAGAGAGCATGTATTTTTGCGACAATTGCAAGTGGCGCTTGTATTGAACAACATGGAACGCCTACCTTAACAGTGAGTAGTGACGGCACCGACTTGTGGAATGGTTTGAGCTTTAATGATAGATTACAGAAATACATTGAAAAATATAGTATGATGAAAGAATATATATGAAAAAAAGGTTTGAAACAAAAGTAAATTGGTAATATTTATCCTAAAAGATCCTTCTCAGCTTCATAAAAAGCTTCAACAATTGCCTTAACAATAATGTCAGCGTGGTCCTTAGTTGCAGTGAATGCAGGACCAATCATAACATGATCACCGAAGGCAGTGACATCGTTCAAGCCGTGATACTCATAACCAACGGTACCAGCAGCACCCATGACAACAACACCTTTATCGAAAATTCTCTTGTGAAGAGCTGGACCGACAGCTAATTTAGGATCGAAATATTCCTTGGTAGCCTTGTCCTTGACCGCTTCAACAGATAAGAAGTTACCAGCACCTCTAATGTCACCTGCGATCTTACAATCTTTTAATTTTTCCTTAAGTTGTTCTTTGATGTATCCACCAACAACTCTAACATTTTCAACCAAATTGTCTCTAACAATTTTTTGTTGAACCGCAAGACCAACTCTACAAGTAAATGCATGTGAGTGGTAGGTTTGAGCACCTGCAATGTAACCAGAACCTTCGTTGAAAACCTTACAAACACCTGGAGATAAGAAGAGACCTGCTAAAGTAACGAAACCTGAACCAATCGTCTTACCAACAGATAAGATATCAGGGCCACCGGTTGTTAATCCAAAGTCTGGGTGCATGTAAGTAAAATCGTAACCACATCTTCCTAAACCACACATAACTTCATCTAGCATGAACAACGCACCATACTTATGGCATAATGCCTTAAGTCCGTCTAAGTAACCCTTTGGTGGAGTTGGAGTACCAACGGTAGAACCACCCACAGTTTCAACAATGACCCCGGAAATAGTTTCAGGGTCGTTGTCTAGGAAACACTTTTCAGCTTGTTCTAATAAGTAGTTTGTGTAGTCTTCCTCGGTCATGCCTTCCTTCCAATCTCTGTATGGGTAAAGTTGAGGCATCTTTGGGGTTTGATCATCTGATAAAAGAATTTTCTTAAAAGGTGGCTTTCTTGTACCGTCACCTACTGATAATGCACCAATAGTGAAACCGTGGTAGGATTGTAATCTAGAAATGATTTTATACCTCTTATCATCGCCTCTTTCTAAATGGTATTGTCTCATAATCTTGATAGCATTTTCGGTTGCTTCAGAACCAGATTGAGTCCATAAACAAGAATCAAATGCACCTTTAGATCTGTCACACATGAATTTACCCAATTCTTCAGCTGCATTGTTACCATAATAAGCACCAAAAGTGTATGCAGACTCTTCAGCCCATTTAGTGAACTGAGAAGTGATTTCTGGATCGTTGTGACCTAAGGAGCAAACAGCTGCACCTGAGATACCATCCAAAACAGTTTTTTGCTCACCAGTTGTTGGATCTTCTAAGACTAGATACATACCGTCATTTTTAGATCCAACACACATGAGACCCTTTTCAGCGATCTTCTTTTGGAAGACATAAGATTTGTGCTTTGTGTCGATTGTCATTTTTAATTAAATTGATAAATTAGATTGATTCTAATTTCTGATTTATACTAAAAGTAGCTGAAATCAAGAGATAATGTCAGCCAGTTTGAAGGTTAACAAGCCGGGCTTTTATATCACATTTTCAGTATCGCCGAATTTACTTTCAACATAGTTACTCTTGAGATACCGATTCCACCGCAAACTTGTAAAGCCGCTATCGCGTATTTCCTAAAAGGGAAACTGGCGCCAATATATACCCTGTTAGGCGTTTGGATTCAATTAGCAACAGGACAGGTTGATGGAATCAAATTCTAAGCTATATGAGTCAGACTGTTTTATTGATTATTAAAGGAAATATTGAAAACTATTTTCTACAGGTGCTTCCAGATTCAGCAAGTATTTTTGAAAATATTAATTAGCAAAAAATAATTATATTCTCCGATACCGGGAGTCGAACCCGGATCTGCCCGGTGAGAGCGGACCATGATAGCCGTTACACTATATCGGATATAGACGAATTTAATGACCTCATTTACTTTAACAGTTCAGTAATTTTTCTGTTTTGGACGTCATTGGTTCGAACCTTGGTTGTAAAATAAAGCAGTGTGTATTCCTAAAACCCTTCTTGTTACCCTAAAGATGTCTTGAATTAGAAGGCTTTTTCATTGAATTTTACCTTTAAATAAATTTAGGACTATTATTTAGCACTTTTAACTTAATCCATACACTTTTTTGCCGTACAATTATTAAATATTTATGTGTAAATTACCACCAATTAGCTGTTCTCCTACAAGGAGGTAACAAAATTCATCATTAGACAACTCTTTTGCTTTAACGAGAGAAATGTATTAGAGTATTTAGTAAATTTATAAAGAATTAAGAGACGTAGAGATATTTCTGTATCTGCGGTATACATTAGAACTTAAGTTTCGTAATGGGTAAACCCTTCTCACACGTGGATTACGGTCTGACAACAAAACCCCCCTTGATCCATAAAATAATGGTCTCAGTGGCAGTGGAGGGGCATCAAAGTGATTCCGGGTTCTTTCTTCTGGAGAATCTTCTGCTGCTGTAGGTCTATCATGGTAAGCTGACATATGTTCTTGCTGTTGCATACGACTTTCAATTTGTTGAAGCTGTTGTTGTTGTCTTCTACTGTATGTTTGAGTATCTCCTCCAGTTTGACTAAATTGTGGTCTTCTAATATGATGCTTCATTGCAGGAGTTAGCGGGGTGTAATCAGGTGGAGCTTCTTGCGGGTGATTTTCATTAATCTGCAGAATATCGATTGCTTTACCATCAGGTATTGATAGTTCTGTTTCATGAGCCATCTTAGTATATGCTGGCACAGGAGGTAATAGACTTATAAATTCTTCCTCTGTAATGTCCCCCGTAGCAAACATATCAATCGATATAACTGAAGATTCAGCTTCCGATTCTGAAGAGTTGGCACTTGTTGAACGTGATAAACTATTAGGAATTTCTAACTGTGAGGTATCTCTTGATGAGAGATCGTCAGCGTTGCTTGAATCAATTGAAATATTATCCCCATTATCTACTGATATTGAGTCAATATTGTTAGACAGGTTGGCTTCTCCTGATGTTTCATAAAATGAATTTGAAAAATCTCTTTCCTGTTTTCTTCTTCGAATACTTTCTTCTATCTCCTTTTGTTGTTTAATCATTTCATCAGTTATAACTACCCCTTCAAAGTTGTCAATTCCGGAAAGTAAATCATCAGTGAGTACATTGTTACTGCCACTTGTGGAACTCTGGGTGTCAGAATATGAATTTCGAGAATAATTTTGTAACAATTCACTAGCTGATGAATCTCTCATGTGTAGTTCTGGCCTAGGCGGCAATTGTGGTCTTGTCGGGAGGGGAGGCCCTGAATCAGCTGCAATGTCTACATCTGTAACAAATATTTCAGGTGTAGGACTTTGAATTTGAGGAGACTCTAGAGTTTTTTTGTGTGTTAAAGAATTGTTCAATGAATTTCTTCGGTGATTGAAGTTAGAAGAAGAGCTTGAATTAGAAAATCTTCTTCGATTTGATGACTGACTTGATTTTGAACCAGATCTATTCCTAGAAGGTAATAGACTATTAGCACTTTCTCCAAAAAACTGTTTATCTGAAACTGTAGACACAGATCCTGGGTCTAAATTGGAAACTTTTTTAAAAGAATCACTTCGAGTGTATTTTCTAACAGGAACATAGGAAGTACCAATGGAAGGAGATTCCACAGCAGCGGCCGAATTTCCCACTGTTGGAGATTCAACATTCTGCAACGATGATCTGCTGGTTGTCGAGTTTCTTCTATCATTGTAAACATAGTTTTGAGAGATTTCATTGGGAGCATGCAATGGTGAATGGTGCAAACCATTTCCCATACTGTTCACACTTTCCAAGTCAACACTATTATTAAAGTTAGTAAATGTATTCAGCTGACCCTTTTGTGTATTTCGAGGTAATGTAACATTATTAGAGCATTGATTCAAAGAACTTCCAAAATGAGGAGGCTGATTTTGGTTGTCATTCTGGATTGTAGGGTTCATAAGGGTTCCATTCTCCTCTAGAGAGAGTTGGCGCATTTGCTCAGTTTCTTCCTTCACAAGAGAAGAGAAGGGGTTATGCGACATATGCGGATAGGTTTCTAAGCGGTAGATTGCCGAGGCTAAAAGAAACGGTGGTGGTATTACAAAGTCGACTGGGTGGAATGTGGGGCAGAACGGGCCAGAGAAGAGAAGACGTGGGTGACAAAGCCTCGATCTGTCCGCACTGCCCGATCGGGAAATGCCGATAACAGACTTTCCACTGCAAATATCACAGCAAGCAGCCGAGCCTCCCACCTTTGCTGTGGTCGATCGACCCGGTCTTTTTTCCGAGTTTCGTCGCGTCTCAGCTTTTTTCGCTTTCCATTTCCAACATGAATTTCATATCGAATATTTCACACAACTCTGACAGTACTTGTCGTGAATACAGGTTCCCTTTTCACACAAAGAGCAATGTTTCCTTTAAAATCTGTTGCTAGGAACACCACAAAGCAACTGAATCAAGTCAGATTTAGACATTCATCACTTAACCCTCAACAAGAAAAAGTTGTCAATCAACTTTCTGTACTTTCTGCAGGTAGAAAACAGCCAAAACTTCTCAAACTTTGCAATGAAGATTATATTAAACACAGAACTGTCATGAGAGCATGGGCATTGGTTAGAAGTAATAAAAAGAAGAGAATGCAAGAAAATTTAAGGAAACAATATGAGTCTATGGAAGAAGCGGCAGAAGAACTCAAAAAATTAAGTCCTCAGCTCTACGAAATTGCCAACCAACATCAATATGGTAAGAGATTCCCTATTGAATTAAGAGTTCCTACACAATACCCTCCAAGACAAATATGGTTCTATGATTATTTCCCAAAGAAATAATAAAATCACATTCAAAGCATCATTTCTTCCTTTCATGTAAATAAAGAGCTAAAGTAGTTTCGTTTAGCGTATTTAAACTATACTTTTATAAATTTAGAACACGGTTAATCTCAAGCCACTTAAAGGTCTATCAAGTTTATAACGTTCTGGGGCTTTCTAGAGTCTTCATTTGCAGATGTATTGCTATCAGGTTTAGGGCTATTTCCAAAGTCTTCAGTTACTATAGCTTCATCAGGTTCAATATGCTCAGGATTCACAACAGCAAATGAACCAAACTCATCTTCAGATTCAACATCTTCGACAACTGTTGATTTTACAGGTATTCGAACTTCAACTTCTGGTTGAATGATTGTAGTTCCAACAGCATCATCTGCTGCTAACATGTCAGCCGGTTCAATTTCTTTATTGACTTCAGATTCCCCAATTATATTGTACCCTCCAGCGGTAAAATCGTTCACTTCTCCTGCGGCATAGTCACCATCATTGTCATCATCATCGTCATCATCATCATCATCATCATCATCATCATCATCATCATCATCAATATTGTCGTCATCGTCCGCATCATTGGTTCTAGTTTTGCGTCTACCTATATACTTCCCTTTCTTCTTTTTCTTTATCGACCCATCCAAATTGTATCCCTCTAGCTCCATTTGTTCTTTCAAAGATAGTTCTTTTGATACAGAGCCATCTTCGGGTTCAACAGAGATTACCTTATCGTGAGAAATATGGTCCTTTGAAATCTTGCTCTTACCTTTAAATAAACCACCAAATAATTTCTTCTTTCTTCTAGCAGCACAGTCATCTGTCTGCTGTTGACTATATTTAAGTTTTTCTTCCTCACGTTTCTGTTTCTCTGCCAGAAGTCGTTTCTCTCGTTCAATCCTAAGTCGATCAGTTTGCAACTTCTCCAACCTTTCATGCTCAATACGTTTTGCCCTAATAAAATTCGCCTCTTTATATGAAGCACTCAAAAGTTTGTCTCCTATTCGCTTTCTCTCAATAGAGTTCATACTATCTGTACGCTCCTCCTCCTTCTCCCCATCAATCTTGGTAGACCATTTGAATACATTGAGCTTTCCAGCTCCCTTCCACAAACCTTTCATCTCGTCATTGCTTTCACTTGTAATCCCTTTCTCATCAGATATCCACTCGTTACTAAGTTTAGTCATTTCTTTGAACCATGCGCTCACTTCAACACAACCACGAGTAGTTGTATTAAACTTCGGTATTTTATCGCTCAAATACTGTCGATCCACACTAGTTATAGTGTTATAGCACTTCATTGGCCGTACACCTCCTTCAATTAAAAACACAGCTTTATTAATTTCTTCTTCTGGTATAGGTTTCATACTCTTTGTAGGTATCAAACTATTTAACAGAGTTTCAACTTCATCATTAAATTCAAGTTTCTCAGTTGATATCTCTTCAAATGCACCAAAATCATCATCAAAATCATCACCATCATTAGAACCAGAATGATTCTTAGCTTCTTCAATTATAGCCATTTGTTCCTCTTTTTGTTCATTCTCTTTGCAAGTGTCCGGATAATTTTCATGGTTATTCCATACGCTCGACTTTACCGATCCTTTGCCCACTTCAATCTCACTTCTTTCATTTTCTTCACTTATGGCATCATCTGATAATAGTTCATCCCTTACAACAAAACCAGAAGGGTTATCTTCAATGATCTGGTTATCTTCAAACACTGGTTCAGCCTGCCATACATTGTCAATGGTATCCAATGGATTCTCCCATGGATTTTCATTCATAGATATTTCTGGACTAGTTACCCCTCTTCAGTGACGGTGCATATATACTACCCAAGCACAGAATGAACGCTGTTGTGATTGATACTTAAGTTTACTTCATAAATTCATGTCGAGCTCAGGAGGCTCGTTTTTTTGTGTGCTGTAGACAAAAGACCGCTTATTAAATTTCAATCTTTCATTACTTGATGTCAAAATTTACTTCCTTTGTCACAGACAACATGGCTGAACTGCCACATATTATTATAGAACTACCTTCATTTACAAAATACAAAGCTGTTGCTACACTAGTTACCGATGTTGAAAATCTGAAGGAGATAAAGGAAAATTTGATCAAAGGAAACAAGGAGTATGATTATGGATTCATCAACGCGAGTAATGTTGTAAGTTTAGAACAAATACGCAGTGCTTACTATAAGGTTATGGTAGACGAAAAAAATGGTGGAATGAAAACGAGAACTTTACATACAGAAATGATTTACAATTTATGTCCTTCCAAAAACATCATGGACTGTTTAAACAGATACGGTATCTCGAAAGACTCGAAAACTTTACTTGTACTCAAAATAGTGGAATCTGAAAAATTAGTTGACGATTTTGTGTCTGAAACGTTGAAAAATCTTCAAAAAATTGTTCATGGTAATTTTGTCGACCTCTCAGATGCAGAACTGCAAAAACATGTCAATTTGAAAACAATTGAAAAATACAATCAAATCAAAATTAGGGGAACGCTTCTCGAAAACAACTGGAATAATATAAGTAGGCTTTTAGTCACTTCGATACAGCTGAAAGGATTGTAGAAACAATTTGTATAATATTTAAGTTCACCAGAATGCACATCGAAGTACCGTAAATGTTGTAGCGATGCTTGTTTTGTTGATGGAAAAAATGAGTGCTCGTCAAAAATTATTCTGGCTTTAGTATCTTTGGATAATCAACCATCTGCATCACCTTTTCTCTTTCTTCCATCCCCATGATTTATGTCTTTCTTTACTAAGACACGGAAGCGCCGGCTTATATTTCCAGCATTGGTTCTTGCAGTGCTGGGATATTCTCAGTGGGCATATTCCTATCTCTTTGCTTATAAACGAGTTTACATTGACCACCACAACAGATCAGCGATGATTGCCATTCTTGTCATCGTTAACTTTCTGCAGCTTGTCTGTTATATTTCTTGGGGACTTATGCTTTATATAGGTCCAGGTAAGATGCCATTTCACGTTCCTCCTTACAATTTAAGCAAATATCTTGCCTACGGAAGAAAGTATAACTCTGACGACTCTGAAGCACTTTCTAAAATATCAACTTTTGCCTCTGAAAGTGATCAGTTTATCAAAGCTCCTCCTATTTTTGATTGTGATAGAAATGGATTGCCTTATTGGTGTACAGAATGCTCAACTTTGAAAGTTTATAGAAGTCATCATTCTTCAATTTGTGGTCGTTGTATACCGATGTTTGATCATTACTGTTCTTTTGTTGGTTGCACTATCTCCAGAAACAATTACTCGATCTTTTGGATGTATGTATGGGCTATGGAACTAGTTTTGCTTTTTACAACTATCACAATAATAGTATATGGGGCCATATGGAACAGTTTAAATGCATCATTAATAGTATTGGTAGTGATAACGGGCACATTTGCAGTTTTAGTTGGTCATTTAATGTGCTGCTTAGCAATAGACATCTATTCTGGAGAGACGACAATTGAAAGGTTAACTCGACGCAGATGGAAAAGTTACGTTAAGAAAACTCCTGAAGATCAGAGAGAATATGACTATACAGCATATGTGAATGTACAACATCCAACAGATGAAAACTTGAGACTTGTTGTGGCTTTGTTACCTACAGATAAAACTCATAAGAATGGATTTTTACACACGTTAAAGCTATGGATGACAAACCCACAAAAGTTCATAACTGCACAAGAATTTTCGGACTTTACTTGCTCAATGTACTGTGACAGTTTCATTGAAGAGATCCATAAGAGAATTGAGAATGGCGAGTGTAGAATATTCAGCTCTGGAGAATGATTAATTTCCAGGAGATTGGAAACAATAAATATAAATTATACTACTAGTGTAGTTTTAATTAGTTATACCCTATCTATACCCCTTCTAAGCTGTTATAATACTGGATCAACTCATGTTCGGTTTGTAGTGTCTCCCTTCTATATGCGACCCTAATGTCAGGAACGTTTGTCTTTTCAATATCGTTACCTTCCACTCCTGGTTTAGTGAACTCGTGTCCTATCCAATGCTTTTTTAATTCATATTCAAAACCGCTCATTTTGACCGAATTCTTTGCCAACTCAGACATATCAACATTAGATAGTTTCCAAATTTGAGCAGCCACAGAATATTCTTCAATTAAAGGTTCTCTAGTGTACGAAAATTGCAGTGGATCATCTGTTGATAAAGCGACATTCAAACCACGCTTAAAGTATGCAGGGAATGGATTCTTATCGTAAGTCAAAAATAATGCGTTGTTTGACAAAGGAGACATTGCAATACCAATCTGACACAAATAGTACAGGTATTGAACAAATGGGACTTTACGCAAAAGAATACCATGACTGATACTTTCTGAGGTTAAGTAAGCAGCAATCAGATGTTCAGGATCACCAGCTTCACCCGAATGAGGACGTAAAACAAAAGTATTGAACCCTCTTTTCTTTCTCCATGAATTCAAAGATGTAAGATTTGAAAAAATATAATAAAGGTAGTAAGAATATGGTGGATTGTATTCAGAATCCCATTTACTTGGGAATGGGAACTTCCTGTAAAATCTTCTGTCAATTTTAGATTCGTCATCAACAGAATCAAAACCTATAACTCTTTGCAAAAATATGAACAACTTTGGATGTGACTGTGGATTTTTGGTAACTTCAAAAAGTGGTCTGAAAAGATTATCAATAATATCCTTAAAACTTTGAACCAAACCACCCTTTTTGTAAATGTTATATAGTCTTGGAACTTGAATCAACCATCTTACATTATGTGAGAATAATTTATTATCCACAACCCATGCAGCCAATTTATCCCACTCATCTTCACTACGCCCATAGATCGAAATTCTGTATTCTGCCATCTGATATTTCGATGATTCCAAATCATCAAAAACTTCTCTAGTAATTTCAGCTAGGTAACGACCTTGGATAAAGTTATCAGTTTTTAAGAAAATTTCTCTCAATCTCGATTCACCAATTGGATTATATTTTAAGTTGAATTTATCAAATCTATGGAAAGTATCTCTATGAGCATGCATATCCAATGTATCTATACTCAAATCATATGCTGTCAAGTTTAAAGAATCAAAAACTTCTTGCAAGGTTAAGATTTGCCCATCTCTCTTGATTACCTTTTCATCAGGACAGTGTCTGATTTTATGTTTGATAAATCTTAATAAATGCTTCTGGTTCATACACGCAGAGTGGTGAACGTGGACATCCACTTTTCTCACATTGTAAAAATCTCTATGTGGATTTCTTTTAGATTCTGAAGTTTCCGCATGATCATTTAGCAAATAGTATAAGTTCCATCTAGCTTCTAAATACTGCAATCTTTTGAACGCAAAAGACTTCATTGGACCATCGGATGCAATGTTGACGATCTTATCAAGATCCATATAAAAATCTCTTATTGTTGGGACGTTGACAAGTTTCTCTTTAGTTTTAGAGTTAACTATTTGATATGTGTCTTCCTCATCTGCAATAAAATCAATAGAGTCATCTGGCCCTGGAATTTCACACTTATCAAAATCAAAGTCAGAACAATCAGTGTAGTGAGTTTCATTACTCGACTCTCTATGGTTTGCATTTCTTTGACGATAGTTTTGTGCCTTCCAAAAAGGGGAAGGTGGACTTGGATAAATCTTCCATTTATCATTATTTTTAGGATTCACATCAGGATTCTGCAAGGAAACATCTTGGTACTTTTTCCTTGTATCAAGACACCACTTGATTTGTTTATACAGTGATACCAACTCAATAGATGGTGCTTCTTCCGCCGAGCCGTTATGATCGTTAGCTAAAATACTACCTAGCTTGAAATTTTGTTCATGAGAGAACTCTGATTTCAACTGGTCTATTTTGTGCTTTTGTCTTGAAACTGGATCTCTTTGAGCAGCTGCAGAGCTTACCGCTATAGAAGGTAATGTACCAGATTTAGGTGTCATCTCGTGGGTTGTTGGATTGTATGAAAACTTGGAGTTGACTTTGGAAGATTTTGGAGTTATGGACAATGTTGGAGGCACTGGTGGAACAATGAAATCTGCCATAGAAGGTCTTCTTCCATGACCACTGTAAGAGCTGGCTGATGAAGATCTTGAATTTCTTGGAGATGAAGCTAAAGTATTGAAGGCTCTGATTTTAGCATCTTGATCTTTCAACATTTGCTCTTCTGTATAGGAAAAGTGTGGATTAATTGATTTCTCATCATCAACTAGAACTTCATCAAGACCATCATCACCATACGAGAAAAACTCACTTGGTCTCTTTCCATGTGCTGCATTAAGAACTTTATTTTCGTATTCGAAATCTATGTCCCCAGTTTCAATATCCATGTTTTTAACATTTGGCGTCTCTTCGACCCTCATCGGGGAGCCAAGCTCTGGGCCACCTGTCAATGACATATACTGCATTTTATTAGTTGTTATATTAAGATCATTAGAACTTGAATTTTTATCAGAACTCATGTTGACTTAATATATGTGGCTTTTACTGAAGAAAAAAGTTAAATCAGACTTGAGGTCATAACTCAGAACAAAAATTTCTTTAGTCTCGGACTTCTGCATCCCTAATTTTTTCTTGCTGCATGAAGAAATAACTATGATTCGAGGTAACATTTTATCACATTACTACTTATATATCATGATATCGAACAATTTATAAACAGCCACAGAGCCTATGGGTGCAGACGCTTTGGATCTCTTGGGAATAGAGATGCACGTCTAATGTTCTTTAAGTCTAAGAAGAACATCAAAATTCTTTCAAGACCAAAACCACCACCGGCATGTGGAGGACAACCTAAAGTAAATGCGTTGACATAATCTGCAACACCTGGTCCGTTTGGATCGACTTCATGGAATTTCATTCTTTCCTTCAACAATTCTGGATCATGGATACGTTGTGCACCAGAAAGGATTTCTTCACCTCTCATAAAGAAATCATAGGAGTTAGAATAGTTTGGATCTTCTGGATCTGGCATAGTGTAGAATGGTCTAACAGCCAATGGGAACTTATCTAAGATAAAGAAGTCGGTATCGTATTTTTCTCTAACCAGCTTACCTAAGAATTTTTCATTTTCAGTAGACAAATCTTCGAAATCACCTTGTTCCTTACCAGCATCGTTTAACATCTTAACAGCATCCTTGTAATGAAGTCTGACCATTTTTTCTGGAATTTTAAATTCTTCAACAGGGAATTGTTTTCTGATAGTTGCAATTTCCTTTGCGTATCTTTCCTTCAATTGAGTAAAGATAAAGATCATTAAATCACCTAAGATATCAACAGTTTCATGGTAGTGTTCTTCAATTGCCATTTCCATATCTAAACCAACGAATTCGGTCATATGACGGTGAGTGTTGGAATTTTCAGCTCTGAAAACTGGTGCAATTTCGAAAACTCTTTCAAAATCTGCAGCAATTAATTGTTGCTTGTAAAGTTGTGGAGATTGTGCAAGGTATGCCTTAGTTTTGAAATAAGTAACTTCGAAAACATTAGCACCACCTTCAGATGGAGAACCAATCAGTTTTGGAGTATGAATTTCTCTGAAGTTCAACTTTGACAAGTATTCTCTAAACAAAGCACAGATACCACTTTGTAATTCAAAAATACAGTGATTGGTGGTAGTTCTCAAATCAATAACTCTAGAGTCTAATCTAGTATCTAAATTAACAACAGGCAAACCAGAAGCTTCAGCTTCTGCATCAGATCTAGAAGCATCTTCAATTAAGAGTGGTAATTGAGCTGGTGCACCAGAAATGAGGTAAATTTTAGTAATTGCAATTTCGACATCTTGAACTGTAGCACTCTTGACTAATTCATCAACTTTTTTAACAATACCATGAACTAAAACAATTGATTCTAAGCTCAAACTTGCAGCCCATTTGATCATTTGCTTTGAAATGGAATCACCATTTGACTTTAATAAACCTTGAACGATGTCATCTTGTTGTCTAAATGCGAAAAAACACATGTTTGCTGATTGTTGTCTTGCAGTGTGAATTCTAGCTCTGAAAACAACTTCTTCACCGTCATTTGCAGCTGACAGATTTTCAATTTGGGTTCTTTTGATACCGGTAACATCTTCCTTTCTAGATTGCATGAGAGGTTGCTTTCCGTAGTTATCCTTTGCGGTATCGTTAGCAGCAGCTGCTGCATCCTTTGCAGCTTGTTCAGCAGCTAATTGTGCTGCCTTTTCAGCTTTCTTCTTTTCCTTTTCCATTTCTTTCTGTAATTTCTTTAATGCCTTTTTAGATAATGGTTGGCCATCTGGACCTAAAACAGGTGCCTCAGCATTTTCAATGGTGACTTGTTCAACTTGTTTAGCAAGTTCTTCAGACATGATCTTATACTTATGGAATGATAAAATAGGTAAAACTAATGGAAAGTGTGTCTTTTAAATAAAAATGTCACGTCGTCGAAAAATTAGATTGGGAGGTGAGTTTGAGCCCGATCCCTGAGATCAGCCAAGTGGAAAATCTCACACTCACTATATTTTACTCACATTAAAGATTACAAAAGTCTGTTTGTTTATATTACAAAGGGTAAGTAGAATTAAAGATATCTAAATGTATAGAATAGAATGGAGGTATTAGATTATCATGAGATGAAAGAGAATGAAATGATAAAGCCGTGCAAGATTAAGTTTATTATAATTTGTTGTTTTCAAGGAAGAAATAGTCACCACTGGCCTTTTGTTCCTTATCCATTTGAGAATCGAGTTTGTTAATTCTTGGTCTGAAAGAGTTTGGATCTCTTCTAAAAGTAACATTCAAATTCTTCAAGAATCTATTACAACCTGTCAATAGAGATTCTGCTCTCTTAGCGGTTGCATCAACTGATGGTTTACCTTCAAACACCATGACTTTATCAGCCATATAAGTAGCCATAATGAAATCGTGCTCAACGATGAATGCAGTTTTCTTAGAGTGAATAATAAATCTTCTAATAACTTTAGAACAGATAATACGTTGTTCAGAATCTAAGTATGCAGATGGTTCATCAATTAAGTAAATATCAGCTTGTTTACCTAATGCTAAAACAATTGCAACTCTTTGTAATTCACCACCAGATAAATGTTGGACTTCTTGATCGATAATATCTTCGATTCTTAATGGTTTGATGACATCAGTATTAAATTGTGGATGTAAGAATGAAGCTCTAATTTTTTTCAAGAATAATTGTCTAACTGTACCTGTGAATTTTGGAGCAATTTTTTGTGGTTTCATTGAAACGTTTAATTCAGGAGCTTTTGAACCTTCATCTGGAGCAATTGCACCTGCTAATAATTTACAAAGTGTAGTTTTACCAGTACCATTTTCACCCATCATAACGATAATTTCTGTATCATTAAATGAACCTGCTTCAACATGAAGTCTGAAATCACCTTGAGTTTTAGTCATATCTGGATATTCATAAGTACAAGATTGTTCGATAAACATATTATCGGAAGCATCAGTTAATCTAAACTGTAAACTTTCAGATCTAAATCTCAGATTTTCAGATGGGATATGACCATCAAGGAAGATATTTATACCTTCTCTAACGGAAGCAGGGAATGAAACAACACCATAAACTGATGGTACACCATATAGAATACAGACATAATCTGAAAGATAATCAAGAACTGATAAATCGTGTTCAACAACGATTGTATAAACTTCAGTATCAGATAATGATCTGATAATCAATGCAGCATTTAATCTTTGTTTAACATCAAGATAAGATGATGGTTCATCAAACATGTAAACATTAGCCTTTTGAATACAAGTCATTGCAATAGCAAATCTTTGTAGTTCACCACCGGATAATTTAGTAACTTCTCTTTTCAATAAATTTGATAAATCTGTCATTCTAATTATATCTTTAATAGAATTGGTATTTTCATTACCTTCAGATCTAGCCTTTAATAATTCACCAACTTTAGTCAATGGACCTTTAATAGCTCTTGGAATATTATCGACATATTGTGGTTTAATAATTGCCTTAATATCTTCTTCTAAAATTTTAGTAAAATAATTTTGTAATTCAGAACCTCTGAAATGTTTAATAATTTCTTCCCAATCTGGTGGATCATCATATCTACCAAAATTTGGTTTTAATTTACCTGATAAAATTTTTAAAGCAGTTGATTTACCGATACCATTAGTACCAACTAAACCTAAAACTTGACCAGGTCTTGGCATTGGTAATCTATGTAATTTAAAAGAATTTGCAGAATATCTATGAGTTGTTTCACTTTCTAAATTATGAGGTAAATTAATAATTTGAATTGCATCAAATGGACATTTTTTAACACAAATACCACAACCGATACATAAAGTTTCAGAAATGAATGCAATTTTTGATGCTGGTGTAACTTCAATACATAATTTACCAGTTTTAACAACAGGACATGATTTTAAACATTCTTGACGACATTTCTTTGGTTTACATTTATCCGCAGAAACTATTGCAATACGGGAATTCTTATCCATTTTGTGCTATGTTATATTTGATTGTGTATAAAGTACCCTATTGCGTTGTTGCTGACAGAAATGAAGTTGTCCGCTGAAAAATTCAAATTTTTTTCGCTGTCCCGAGTGCGTGTTCTCCCAATAAAGACGCAGCTATTTTCGCTGACGCTAGAGTTGTCAGCGAGTCGATGGAGTCGATCGACTGGGGGAGGGGGGAGAAAGGAGAAGGAGGAGAAAGAAGGGGGGGTTTGTGTTTATATTTTAATTTTCGGGCTAATAGTACAAAGTTATAAAAGGGGACATTTTAGTGTTTTATTTTGGGAAAGAGAAAACGAAAAGATTAGATTAGAGAAGTACCATGCAGATAGTTATTAGGGCACCACCGTAGAGTGTATAGAAGACGCTTTTAGAAGCGTTGGTGCCGCGTAAGTTGAAAATTGCGGGAACTTGAACATTAGAACCTGCAGCTTTAGTTGAAGCGGAAGAAATTGTTGAAACCAGGGAACTAAAACCATAGTTAGTTTGAGTTTCTGTATTTGCGGAACGATCATCAGTTGTATGTCCTTCATCAACTATATTTCTTGTTCTTGAAATCAATTCACCATTAGATATAACAGCTTGTGTTGAATGTAATTGAAAATCAGTGAAAACAATTGTTTGTGGAATAGTTACTGTAAGATTATCTACTGTTCCATATCTTCTAGCAAATGGGATTGTACCTGACTTAATAGCATAAAAATTATTTTTTGTACTTTCAACGGTATTAGTAGGTTCTTGTAAATTTGAGTATGTTATAACTGTAGTAATAGTATCTGTTCCATCAGTTGTAGTGGTTGTAACTGTATAAGCGAGTGGTTTACCAACACCACCAAGTGTAGTAAATCCATTTTGTAAATGTGCGGATACACCTAAATTAGTTGAAGTATCAGAATTTCCACTATCCATTATTCCGTATGTTGAATGATTATGTGAAGGTTGTTCACCATCATCATCATCTTCAGCTGAAGAATCAAAACCTGCATTACTATCTAAATCATTTGCATAATTATTAAGTTGAGAAATTGCAATTTGTTTATTTTCATTATCAATTGCGAGGTAAATATTTTTAATAAAAGGAGTTCCTAATAATGAATAACCTAATTTAAAATCTGGTAAAAATGCAAGATAACAAGCTGAATCACCTGATGTAAAGACTAAATTTGTATTATTAAAAGTTGCTGGATAAAGTAAATTAGATATTGGCATATTAATAGTATAATTACCAATATTAAGATCGATTGTACCTGAAGAACCAACTGAACAATCAACTACCCATCTATCTGAATCGACATTATAAATTGCATTTAATTCAACTGCCAATTCAACGAGTGTTGAATAAGGAATATAATTATATTTAACACGAGAATCAAGAATTGCACCCTTTGGATAATTACCAGTACCAACTTTATCATCATAATAAGAAGTAAAAGTAAGTGATTGACCTGTTGCAGCTGAAGTAACCCCCCATTTAAACATTGGAATTGAAGGGATACAATCAGATATACCACCATTAGTAGTTATAACTGTACCAGTTTGATCATAAGTTGGTACAAAATCTAATAATGCCATAAATCCTGTTCTATCATCTGGATTATGAAATCTATCTAAACCACCTTCAGGTGTATAAATATAAGATGGATTAACACCTCCAAGTATAAGTTCAGGTGATGTATAATTGAGAGCATTTAATGCTAAAGAATAAGAATTTGAACCTATTATTCCATTTGCCACAAAATTTGAGATAAAATTAAAATTATAACTATAATCAGCATCAGATATACCTAAAGCTAAACCACCAGCTCCAACATCTGAAAAATTTGCATAAATGAAAGGTACATTAGAGAATTTTAAAATTTCAGTTGATGTATTATTTTCAAAAGAAACAGTTAATGAATCAGCTGCCCAAGTACCAGTAACAAGGATATAATCGATGAAAAGTCTAAAATATTGAGTAGCATTTTGAAATGAAGAAATAGCTTTTGAAGTTAGATTAAAGAAGAATCCAGTACTTGAACTTAAAATATCGAAAACACCTATACTTGCACAATATTGAACAAGTACAGGTTGAACTAAATTAGCGATATAAGAAGTTTCAGTAACTATTGAAGTTAAAGTTGTTTCTTGACCTGTTGAATAAACTGTAACAATTGTTGGAGTGGGGCTATCAGTAACGATGAATGAAGTATATTGATCTATTGTTGTTGGTTTATAAAATGAAGGGGAAGCATTGCATTCAGGGAAATCACTTGATGCGGGCACCCAAACATCACCTTGAGCAATATCTAATCTTAAACCAACGGGTTGATCATTTTCACCCATTTGAACTGCATAATCGAATAGATTACCATCACGTGGGAAAAGGTTTAAAACTGGTAAAGCGGATGTTGAGAAACTACCATAATCAGTTGTTATTAAAGAATTTATTGTTTTAGTTACCAATCGATGAGTTTTAGTTAATTTAGTATTTGAATCAAATGAAAGGTTATCATCTAAAACTGGGATACCTAAACATAAGTTTGAAAAAATTAGTAGTGATACCAGTGAGTTGCACATGGTATTCCACATTAAAGTATAACTTTGTAAATATATGGTAATAGTTAGTTATAATATTAATGTAGTTGATGATAGTAAGTAAAGGTGATAATAGTTTTTAGGGTCAGGCGTGGAGTAAAAAGATTTGTTGTTTTGCCTGCACAGTTGCTATTTTTGCTTTGATTGCTGTGCTTTTTTTTTTTAAGGTTTAGCCGGGAAAAAACGAGAATTTGAAATTGTATGACGTAGTTGAAATAAATGCTGATTATTAGTGCGAAAGTGAATCAGCTTGAGATTGAATGTGGGGAGAGGAGGGGTGTGTGTGAGTGTGAGAGAGAGAGAGAGAGAAGCGTACACGCTAGAGGTTGAAAGAGTGAAGGGTTAGAGATGCAGTAGGAGGTTGAAAGGGTGAAAGTGTAAAGGGTTGAGTGGAGAGAGGTGTGTGATTGCGTAGTAAGAAGAGTGCAGGAGGGAAAAAGCAACAGACGGTGGGTGGCTGGTGGAAGTGGAGTGGAGTGGAAGTGGAAGTGGAGAGTCGCGGTGACAACTGCTGGGCGAACCCTGCTGCGGTGTTTGCCGCCAACGGCTTTGCGCTGCCCGCTTCGCTTTGCTTTGCTTTGCTTTGCCGCGCCAGTGACGTACGTACGTGTCTGGTCTGCACCGTTGTGCACCGTTGTGCATCGTTTACTGGTGGACGTGCGGTGGAAGCACTGCTGCTGCTCCGGACACGGAGTTGACGGGCGAGTGCATGCGGGTATCTCCGGGTGTTCGGAGTTCACCGCCTGTGTATATCATATATAGAGCCATTAATTGTACGTACTAGTATACACCGGGAAAAAGGAAGGGAAAGTGGGGAAAGAAAAAAGAAGGAAAAGGAGAGAAAGAAAGAGAGTGAGAAAGAGAGAAAGTGAGAAAGAGAGAAGGACAAGCAGAGAAAGAAGAAAGAGAGAAAGAACAGCAGAGAAAGAATTCAAAAGACACACTAACAGAGCAATGGTGATTCACACTTACTCTAAGGAAGGGTATTCTTCGTCAGACTGACACTCATCTGCTACTTCAGTAGTAGCAGTAGTAGTTGGATTAGAAGTAGCAGCAGCAGTTGAAGTAGGGTATTGGTACGATCCATCATTGTTCAATAAACCTGTCGTTGCTTCCCTGCTCACATTTGGATAGAATGGTACAGTAGAAGACATGTCGGCATATTGTGTATGTTGATTGTGTTGATTATGTTGATTCTTTATCTCTTCGTGTGAATTAAAGTATTGAGGTCGTACCAATTGTTGAACATCAGTCACTTGTGTTGGTGTTGGAGGTACTGGTACTGGTACTTGTGCTTGTTGTAGTTGCATCAATTGTTGTTGTAATTGTGCTTGCTTCATTTGAAATTGTAACTGATTTTGCATCTGTTGTTCATACTGCTGCTTAGCTGCAAGTGTTCGACTCTCAGCTTCATCTTGCTTTCTCTTTAAAGCAATAATAATATTCGTCAATTCTTGTTGCTTTTGTAATAGTAAAATAGTCTCCGCATCCATAGGATAGTCTAAATTAATAGGAGTACCACTCATAATTGGCACAGAATTGATTGCTAACGAATTAATCGTTGTAGCTTTTGGTGTATTACTTGCAAATGTTGTATTCGTTTGCGTTATTGGTATGTTATTAGCTAATCCATTAGGTGGTGATGAATCAACACTTGATGGACTTTGCAAATACATATTAGAATTCATCCTTATAGTACCATTGGTGTTATTGTTATTATTATTATTATTATCATTGTCGGTTCTACCATAAGATTGAATTCCAAGTTTTATACTTTCATCCACATTACTAACATCAAGAAATTTAGAATGTTTACCCGTCTTTTTCTTACCAATCTTAAGAGTTTTAATATACTCTTGTGGTAATCCAGGACAAAGACCCATATCAATATGTCTTTCAACCCAAATCTCATTATTCAAAAATTTCTCTCCACAAATTCCACACCATCCCATCATACCTGTCCTTTTACTTGACTTAATTCCAGGTGGATATTCAAAATGTCTAGATTTTAAATGTGTTTTAAATGTATCACGTCTAGAAAATCCTCCAGTTTGATGACATTTATTATCTTCCTTATAAAATGGACATCTAAAAGCTTTTTGATCAGAATGTTTCTTCGCATGACGTGTAAGATAACTCTTACATTTAAACTTAGAATCACATTGATTACATTGGTACATTTTCTCTGTACCATCGGAACTTTCATTACCTTCAGAATCTCCAGATTCTCCCGTTGTAGTATTGAGATTTAACGAATTGTTAGAGTCAGTGGATTTGGCTGATGAAACTGGTGATAAATTAATAAATCCATTTTTTGTATCAATATTAGTACTTAATGGCTGATTATGAATACCAACATCACTATCTGGTGTAAGTTGTCCCTTCCTTAAACTACCATATGGAATAATATTTTCTTCACTTCCATTGGCTAATTTAAATTCATATTCACCTGCTTCATTCTTAATAGGTACAAACATACTCATAGTAGATGTACTACATGGTTTAGCAACATCTTGATTATTGCTGTTGGTTTCATCTTTAGATAAATCATCATTTTTCTCCTCCTCAGCTTCTAACTTAACAAATTGTGAATAAGGTGGAAATAAATCTGAATGTTTCTTATCTTGTGATTGGGTACCTAGTGTAATCAGGAAAGAAGATTGAATTAATGTTGAGAAAAAATATACAATCGGGTTGATAAACCAGCTGGACGCAAACTTGTACGCTTCCGTCAATAACATGGTAAAACTTATGTTGAATTAGTTTCTAATATTTCTTTCTATGATTCAATCAAGGGTAGATAGATATAGTCTAAATGCTGTAAGATTAGGGGTTCAAGATAAAGGAACGCACACTACAAAACTCACAATACTTCTCCCCCAAAAAAAAAAGTGATGCTCTGATGCGACTATTTCTCGCTTTTTCTCGCTTTCTTGCACTTTTCCTTCCCACAACATTCTTCTGCAACAAACCGCGCCTTGTGAAAAAAACACTCGACTCGTCCATTTTTACTGCATACGGAAAATGGGCAAAAATACAGGATGGAGAAAATCGTCGCGTCGATGCAACATTGCCGTCGATCGGCCAGGGAAGTGCTACTTCCATTAACAACTGTACATTACACTACATTATACCTACACCAGCCAATATCACTACTATAAAGGTGTCACTAGAGATTGGATCAGCCAGTCAAAGTCAACTATTTGAATAGTACTCTTCTCGTAGTCACCATAATGATCTTCAAATGCTGTCTTCTCATTCATTTTCATTACGAAAACGTACCCTCTTTCTGGTAGTTTGCTCCCCGGTTTTAAAACTATTGCTTCTTCAAATCCAATTTGTCGAAGTATCCATAGTAATGATCCTACACGTTCACGTGAACCTTCATCTTCCTCGTCATCACTACTGCTTTGACTATCTGTTTCATCATCTGAAACTAACTGAGATTTCCTAAAAGACCCGCTTTTGGCTCTCTTGTTCTTGTTTCTGTAAATAGAATTCGTAAATTTCCGATATTCATCACGTATTATTGTAATTGAAGCACCATTGAAAATCTTATTCAATGAAACTTGATTTTTCAATTTCAATCCTTTGCTAAAATTGTCTCTAAATTCAAAAACATCAATACATGTCAAACAATTTAATTGACGACATTCCCCAGCAATTAAAAGATATTTTTGCCAATTATTCTTCCAATTAATGAAAAAATTAGAATCAACCATACATCTCTCTATAAATTTGAGATGCAATATTGGCCATTTTAATGAAAGTCCTTCAACATATTTCACAGTACGTAGATGTCTCGTTGCTAAAACGCATCCAAAATTGTAATCTTCCATGTATGAAGTTTCTGCCGATTCCTTTAGTTTACAAAAATATTTGTCACCTTTATCAACAACACATTCATAATCGAGAAAATCTTTACTAGCAGGTTCTTTTATTGGAAACCCAGTTTTCTCAAGATTTTTCAATAGTAACTTCTTCTTTCGTGGAGATGTTGTCAAGATATTTTTCCTTTTCTTAAACCTTAAAATTTCACCAAATCCTTCACGAAGAACAACACCTCCGTTCTCTTCAATAAAATCAATAAGATTTTTACCCGGAACTTCTGTGTCATATGCAAGAGTCACTGTGAATACACAGTTAGCAAAAAGGCCAGCTTTGTTCAAATCATTTGTTTCATTAACAATCTTAGCAGCCTTCTTATTTTCATTCAACTTTGTTTCTTTCCATATATTCTCCGGTGTTCCAAGTGATTGAAGATATTCACCAAAAAATAACTCATCATTAAACAACTTATATCCATAATTTTTGAAAATATCTTTAGTAAAATAAATCTCATAAAGAAACACCTCAATTTCTTCTGCATCAGCATCTTTCTTGTTTTTAATCAGAAGTTTATCGTATCCATTAACAGTTTTCACATGACTACCACTATTATAACTTTTTTTCAACCCAGTAATAACATAGTTAGATTTCTTTTGATTTAAATACTTCACAGGATCTCCTACATTCAAACAAATTGGCGCAGCAAATTTCTTCTCAGAAACCCATAGTTCAACAACATCATCAGGATTCGTTTCTATTCTAAATTTAGCAGAACCTTTGGAATCCGAAACGTCTCTTATGATTCCACACATACGCCTCTCAAAAGTCGGATGATGGTAAATTAAACTTCGACATCCCATAACGTCAATCGGGTCAATTTTAAATGGTTCATGCTCTCTTACTATAATATCATCAGCATATACTCTACCCGTATCACGCAAATCGTCTTTAAAGGAATCAAATGTTTCATTTGGCCCCATATCTGGATCTTCATTCAAAGCATCGTTTAATTTGTCTAAAATACTTCCTTTACTGCCCTTAGGTGTTGATTGCTCTTCTTCGGTATTCTTGCCTCTTACTTCAAGATCCAAACCACTCATATAAGGAGCACTAGTATTAGGTATCTCCATATATGTCGTTTCAGCTTGAGGTGCAGAGCTGTTTTCTTGTAATACTACAGGAGAAGATATATTAGAAATCTCAATTTCATCGTTTTTATCAACGTTATCAAAGTTCCCATTATTGCTGCCTTTACCCACTTCTTCGTTTTGAGTACCTTCAATTTGAATACCATCCTCACTTTGAGATGCATTGCTCGGAGAAGCATGTATTACTGACGGGTTCACAGGAGATAGGTCAACTGGTATTTGGGATTGTGCCTGGCTCTGTGTCTGGCTTTGTGTTTGACTCTGACTTTCATCAACTATACGATGCGTTGGTAATCTTCCAATCAGAATACTCTCATCTTCATCTTCATCTTCATCTTCATTGTTCCTCTCGTCTTCTTCACGTTTGTGATTGTTGTCTGTTTGTTTATGAGAGTTCATTGCAAAACTTTTCTCTAATTTCTTTTCCATCAATCGCAAACTGAATAGTCCATCTTCTGTAAATTGATCGTCATCAACAACCCTTGTTTCTTCTTCGTCTTCTATAATTGAAGGAGATGAACCTCCCGTCTCCTTTGCATGCTTAGTTTCTACCTCTGGCGGTTCAATCATTTGTGTTTCTTTTAACATCTCCGTCTGTGTACTGCCAATTATCTGTGTCTCTTTCAACTCTCCTTGAGTGTATTCAATTTTTTGAGTTGCTTTTGGCTCATGTGAGTTTTGCGTGGACTCTTCAATGTTCAACGTCTCTTTCAAATTTGAGCTCAGGGATTCTGCATTCTGCTCATCTTTGCTCTCTAAAGATGATTTTAAAATATCAAAAGCATCATCTTCATTTCTTTTTTCATTCTTGTCTTCATTTTTATCTTCATCAATGGTAACACTAACGTCAATTCCGTTAGAAGTATTAGTAGTGTCTATGTCATGCATATCATTATCGTCTTCATTTAATTCGTCCAAAATGTACAAATTCGAGGTCTCATTGTCATCAAGCTTGCTTTGGCCTACCAGGATTCTATTCGCTTCTTCATGTATATTGCCATCCTTTTGTGTAGGCTCTACCCGTTCAGGTGTTTGGTGTGGAGCGTTTGAATATGTAGGTCGAGAAGAATGAGGTATAAAGTTCAACTTCATACTAGAGTCATCATCAATCATTGAGTTTTCAATCGTAGAGTTATCATCCTGCTTTCTCGCATCTATTATGAGACCCGTGTTTGTATCTGTTATGGAATGATCAAATCCATGTATTCCCTTTTCTTTCAAAGCACGAAATTCATCAGCAGCTGTGCGCAAGGTTGCATCAAAGAAGTTCAAATTTGACTCACTTTTATCAGCTTGTTTTGACGGTGTCTTGTCAACAAACACATTACCTTCTGATTGTTTTCGTTTGTCTCCTGGTGTGGCGTCAAATGGATTTTCAAATTTTTCAAAAACCTCTGTAACATCTTCAAAAATCTGATCCAGCTTTCCCCTATTTGAAGAGATGGACTCAGGAACCACAACATTCCCATCTATGCTATTTTCTTTTGGTGTGAGTTGATCATCGTCATGTACACCTTCTTTCTGCTTTCTTTGATCATTGATAAATTTTTCATATGTTAAAGATAGTTGTTTTCGATCTAGCGTGTCATCTAAAAGTAATGGTTCTCCTCCTGACAACAAGTCACTTAAAGATTCTGTGTCTTTATCCTGACTCATACGACTATTGCCTATTTAGATAATATAGCATGTATCTTATAGTCGCATTGCAGATTTACAACTCTGCTAACGAGTCACGATCTTAGATGCCAATGTTGTTCCTATCGAAATGAGGCCGCGCGAGAGTCAGTATGGTGGAATCATTCATAACTTGATGTAGATTGTGGCTGGTAGCAAAAAACAGAAAGTAATATGATGATGAGATTCACCCATCTTAATCTTATTTATTCAAAGAGCTTTTTTAAACATAATGTTCATTGATTGTGAATTACTTCAAAATCTTAAAATCCAAAGAAAAGAAGGCTCATACTAAAAAGAAATAGTATTTTGTACTTTAACCGCTTTATATTTTGGCAAGCCTACCTCTATATGACTTGCTGCTTCAACAATCAAATATCTTAGATAATTGCATAATGCGTAATAAATTTGGCATCTCAACTTTGCAAGTAGTTAGCCATTTCTTCAAACAGTAAGTTTTACTTTAAAACAGGGCAAAATCATTTTTTTAAAAAAATTTAAGGTCTTTTGAGGGAGCACAATAACTAAACACTTTTGACATTCAAAGAGTATTCATTTGAAAAAAAATGAAAATAGAACGTAAAACCTATAAAACTGCTCAAAGTAGATATAAAGCTTTTGCATTTTGTTTAGAAAAGCTTAGTAGTTTAGATTTTGATAAACTTATGCGGGGTACGATGAGGAGTGAGGAAGCATTTGAAATAGGTTTAATAGCCTCAAATTTGGGACGTGAGGCGTTTGCTAAAACCCAACTGATAATTGGTTTGAACACTTGCAGTCCTGATAATGAAATTGAAATGTGTTATAACTTTGCCTTATTTTTATACGGAGTTCAACAATATTATTATTGTGGATTATGTTTACACAAGTCTATGGAATTACTGTGCAACAATCCTACTTTGCAATCTGAAAGGAATCAAGATGTAACACAGTTAATTGAGCTATGCGAAAAAGAAGCGGGAGAAGCTAAAAATAACACACATCTTAACTATATACTTTCTAGACCTAAAATGTTTGACAATTACGACATTTTTAAAAATCATATTACTATTATCCAAAGTTTGTTAAAAACTTCACAAAAGGAGGGATCTCATTCACATTTATTTTGCACCAGAATCGTCAGAAATTGGAAACTTTATAATAAAGTGATGCCCGTCGTACTATCATGTATTGCTTCAAAAGGTCTAATTGATGCAAAAAAGGCATTAGATTCGCTTTTAGAATTAATCTTAAATATGCCACCTGCTCTACTATTGAAAAAAGTTATTGGTTTAAGTATTATTCCAGAAATTATACAAATCTGCAGAAATCAATTTCAAAATCCTAGTTTGACACCGTCTACGCTTGCTGACTTTATTGACATTGCAGATCTATTTGCTAAAGATAAAAGTTACTTCAAATATCTCACGATATTTGTAAAAAGTTCATTAGTGATGTCAACACGGAGCACCTTTCACGCGTCTCCAGATCAAAATGTTCAAGTTCTGTACGAACTTGGGAAGACTCTTTTAGCTTTAACTGAGATTTCATTATTGCTACTGCACAATCCTAAAACTACAGCACTTAATAGGAATCGTTCAGAAAAAAATTCAAAAATTTTGTTGCTTTACGAAAAAGAGCTCAAAGATTTGGAAATAATTACTTTAAAAGCAAGTGTAATTGTATGCCAGCTATACTGTTTTGCATTTAAAAAATTTGATTTTGAGTTAACACTTACTCAAGAGAATGTGCAGTATATAAGAAACAACAATACACAGATATGTCAACGAACTATATCTGTTTCCACGGGTTTGGGTACATATTTTGCTAAGCTTGATTTGCAAAGCTGGAAAGAGCATGCTGATCTTTCAAGAATATATTTACTTGAAGTTTTGCTATTTCAGGACTTGGAAGAAATTGAAGAGCTCAAATGTAAAGGAGCTTGTAGAGTATACACTGGTGAAAACTGTAAAGATACCAGAGTATATTTTTTCAAAGAAGAACTAATTACAAAATTGATGTCTCTATTATTTAAAGCCTTAAGTCTCAATGAAATTGATAATCCATCAAACTTACGCATACTTGATCATTTGATGTACTGTGTGATTTTACATGGGAATTTACACATATCTGTTATTTGGTTTTTAAAAGCAGTAAAAGATATTTCGGTGTTGAGAGATGGAATTTCATTAATAAGTCATGAAGAAGGCGAAGAGCCAATTAACACTATTTTCTGTCAAGCTTTCCAAACTTATCAAATCCATTTAGATTACATAATTCAAAAGATTTGTGATTCACAGACAACGCTTGAATTGAGTGCCATTGAAGGAACGCAAAAAACATTGACGCCTAAGCAAATGCTTGTCCCAACATACCTAGCGGAAAATCAGTTAGATTTTGAGCTTCTCTTTAAAAAGGCAAGTACTTTATTATTGCCGAAAACATTTCTGATCAACCGTACTAGTATGAAACATTTGCCGTGTACTATGAGTTTCTCTGATTGCGTGAGATATTTGAAGTTTTTCCTTGCAGGGGATATCTGTATGAGTGACAAACTTACTATGGAAAATCGACAAACTCCCCATAAACGACATTTGAGAGGAATTTTAGCTATTTCGAAAGACAATATTATCAAATGTTTGGATGCATCTCAAGAGATTATTCAAATGTTTTTCGATCAGCACGAAGAGGAGTATGTTTTTCCATTGATGAGAAACAAAAACGTGTATAACCAGTTAGTGCATTTCAACAAAGTAACCTCTGATATAAAACAAGAAGTAAAGGAAACAGAATGGAATTGCAATAAATTACCTAGACAGCCCGTTGTATCTACAGACGGTACTCTTTGGTGCAACAGCAGCCACTATTCTAAATGTTGGATAGCAGCGCAAACTGCTGTTGACACAATGGAAAGCGGTCAACATGATGTGCAAGAGAGCAACTCAGTTGAATCAGCCGGAGAAGACGGAGAATGTGGGGACACTTGCGCTGGGGCTGTTGACAGTGTGGGCCCCAATTCGTGGGCTGCACGGCAGTTGCAGCAATTCGCGTTTGTCGCTAGGGCCGGTTGAGAACGGAGCCCTGGGACTTTTTCACCTGCTGTATTGAGGAAACGATGCTTTCTGGTGCAGTATCACAGACAGAGAGTGACGTGTCTGCTGAGGTTAGACTTTAAATAATTGAATTGCTAAATAGAGAATATAGAACTGCAATGTCTGATACTGAGGTAGAGTCTTTAAATACTGTTTCTTCCAGCTTCTTTGAAGAGGCCATGGCCAACTTAAGAAATTGCGCAAACGACTGTCGCAAAGAAGATGTGACTCAGGAGGACTACATCAACTTCTCCACTTTGTTAGACTACTATGTTAATGATTGGACTGTTTTTACCGTTACAGAAAGACTTCAGCTAATGGATCTTTTATGTGAAATTTTCAGTGAAGATAAGGCACTTTTAGCGGGCGTTTCGTGGGATTTGCCTGAACTATTGATTCCTTATTTGGACGCTGACTGGCCATTTAAACAATCACTGAGACATTCTGCTCAAATTGTTACTTTTTATAAAGTCTTTAATCTTATTGCTGAATTTGGGAATCCAAAAGAATTGCTATTGACATGCAGTGAAGAAATCAAGAAATTGAGGGATGATGATTACGAGCAAGGAAGTTATGGAAATGTTACAGAAGAAACTAAAGATACCGATGAACAATTAAACACTTTGGAAAATGAAAATAAGGCTACCTTTTATATCAGCCCTCCTGGTTATACTCCTAACCCACGTCGAAAAGTGATGGTGAAATTCCATGCTTTGATGGAATGTATCAGGTTTTCCCTTGAACGTACAGAAACTGCATACCCGTCTAGACTTTTAGCAGTAGTGGTAAAATCTTTGATACATTTCCTAAATACTGCTAGAAGTGCATCCTTCTTGATTTCAGTTTTAAGAACTCTGTATTTGTTTATCAGAGACTATTCACCTCCAAACTTTCCTAACGAAGTTTTTGAGAGTAAAAAATTGACAGAGGAAGAGATGACAAAACTTTTTGAAGATGAAGGTTATCTACAGCAAAAATTGATAAGATATTTATATGATGCTCTGGTTGAGAAATTGAGTCAAGGACATTTTGCTTCATTAGTCTCGAGAGTTCTTCCCTCTTTAAAATACGAACAAAGAGAAGTTAACGATGAATACTATGCTGAGTTGATGAACAGGGTGTTGACTTTAGCTTTAACTTTAGACTTGGATATTATTGAAAGCCTGACATTTGAAATTGAACATACTCGTCAGCTGTTTGCTGAGAATATTGATAATCTCAAAGGAATTGAAGATATAATGAACCTGATGATAAAATCTTATAATAATAGTTCATTTAGAGAGAAGGATCCAAAAAAACTTCCGACTTCTCCGATATCACTTTCTGTGCTTTATGTGTGGGCTAAATACGTTGAAAATTGGACTTTTGAACTGCCATCGACAATAACAACTATGGATTTGATTGAATTTCAGCTTTCTATATTTTTGCCATACACATTGAAACCACTTCTAGTGAACTTTTCTGCTATTACATTCTTAATGATTATTACCACAATCAAAATGGAGACTACGAAGACTATTTTTCCAAAGGAAAATTTGGAACAACACAAACTTATTGTGTTTACATATTTGCAAACATTATCTTCTTTAGCTCAATTGTATCCTAACAATCGAACCATCAAAAAAATCTATGCAACTTTTTTCAAAAAATTTATTCAACACATGCCTAAAGATATAGCTTACGAATTTGTTATGGACACATTAACGCATTGTCCACATCAGGATACAATTTTCAATGTATTAGTAACTTATGCCAATATGATTAATTCAGGGGAGTATGATACGGAGTGTTTAACAGAAGCTATGGAATCTGTCTCAATTGGAAAAGGTCCTAAGCTACCAGCTCGAGATGCTAAGGCTTCTCATTCATTTATAGATTTTGATGAAACGAAACAAAATGATTTCATTGTGATTTTTGAAAGTACAGTGGATGAAGCTATAAAAGAAAATCAATTGTTGCCTCACTTTGCTGGTAAGATTATTTCGATGACTGGATTTATCAAAAATGTTAAATTTAGTGATACAAATAATGATAGGTTGAGAGATGCATTATCAAAATTAAAACCAAAATTAGAGGGAATCAAAACCGACGATAATACTGTCACTCTAATAAACAAACTTAATAACTCGATTGCTCTAATTCTTTAATCTGTATAATTTACTTCAAATAGAGAGCTTAGCGGGTAAAAATAAAATTTAGACATTATTTATGCTTTTATATAGGGGCGTTAAGAATTTCACTTAATTAATTAATTGTTTGTTTCATTTATTGCTTATATTGTTTTACTAAGTCAGCATCCTTATGTGGATCCAATCTGTTTTTTAATGGGCTTTCTAATGGTAATTTCTCATGGTCTGGACCTTGAGATGTCCCATTTGAATTTCCTTGGGTATTTGAGTTTGGACCTAATGGTGTTGAGAACTGTACGTAGTTCCATAATGCCGGAGAAGAGTTTGTCGATCCTATACCATGTGATTGTACAGAAGTTGGTTCAAGATTTGGCCTTTGAAAATTCCGTTCTGGTGTCATTGGATCCAATCTATTGAAATTCTTCTTTGGTGAGATTAAATCATTGGATTGAGGGTTTATAATGTTATTGTTATTTACAACATTGGTGTTTCCGTTGGAGACGTCGCCTGTAATCAATGGTGGTGGTCCAGGCATTTGAGATTTATGAGCTGACGTCATATCATATTCAGATCGTCCCAGCCTTTCAGCGGATTTAGTAGATACTGGACCAATCCCTGAGTCATTCATAACCGGCTTAGGATTTGAGCTAGAAGGAATACCCATTAGTTGATCGGAATTACTCATTAATCCACTTGATATTTTACTTTTTTGATTGTTCAAATAACTCAAATCAGAAACGTTCACACCCTTCAATGGTGAAGGTATATTGTTGTGTATATCTTTATTCAAGGTATTATTTCTAATAGGGGACTCCATCTTAATTCCATTATGTTCAGGTATAGCAACTTGTTGTTGTGTATTAGGTAAGGTGTTTGGTAAGGTATATCCTTTGTTGGCATAAAATGTTAATTGAGGAGGAACATTGGTATTAGCAGCGGTATTCACAATTTTTGGAGGAGCTGGAGCTGATGATTGATCATCATACCCATTGCTACTACTCCTTCCAGAGGGTAAAGCATTATTTTTAATCAAATGCAGCTGCAACTGTCTTGAAACACTTGTACCTCTTCTAACTTTATTCAAACTTCCATCCTGCCATTTTTTCAAAAATTCGTTTCTGTATTCTTCACTTATTTGCCATTTCATACCTTTTCCAGGCTCATTTGGTTTTCTTGGAACTTTCTCAAAAGCTCTGTTTAATGACAAGTTATGTCTGATGGAGTTTTGCCATCCTTGTTTCGTGTGCCTATAAAATGCAAAATGACTTGAAATCCAATCATAAATTTCTGAAAGTGAAAGAATACCCTGAGGATTTGATAAGATTGCTTGAGTAATCATGGTAGCATAAGAATAAGGCGGCTTCAAATCTTTGGCATCATCTTTGGAATAATCCTGCTCGGTGGCATTTTCAGAATGGTTGGATCCTCCTTCATGAAGCTGAAATGCTTTAACTTGAGTTTCAGACCTTGGGTATTGTGGATCATTAAGACTAGTAGCAGAAGTTGCTCTTGGATAATCATCAACTTTTGCTCTTTTATTAAACATTAAGTGGCGAAAGTTTGGATGAATTACTGGTGGTGAATCAGGTAATATAAACATCATTTGAGTTCCACCGATATCAATTATATTACCAGAAGAAAGGTCAAATGGTTCGGCTGATGGGTTCTGTCTAAAACCGTTCACTTTTAAACCGTTACGCCCTAGAATGAACAATTGCCATTTTCTTGTCATTAAATTAAATTTGATGGAAGCATGTTTCCTCGAAACCACTTTCGATGGTCCTAAATCAATATCAATAACTTCATAGTTGCTATTACTATTGGTTGAATGAACTTCCGTGTTTCTACCGATTGTGATTGCTAAACTCTTAACATAGTATGTCCAATTACAACCTGCAATTTTAGCATATGCTTGAACCTCATCTCCTTCAATAGAATCGTTATTGTACTGTTTGGAAACATTTATAGGGATATTGTCAGGTGGTGTAGCGAGTTTCCGTATAACTGTCAAAACATCATCAAGGGAGTCTTCAGCAACAGGAGGGGCAACATTTGCAGGATTTGCAAGATTCACAGGTGCTGAAACTATTTCGTTCAATTGATCTTCAATTCCTGGTTGTAAATTTAGTTCAGAATTCATTTTATATGTGACTTTTTAGTGAGACAATTAAGTCGATGCAATATTCTTTTGGTATAATATGGTTTGTAATGATATGTGGTTATAAAATAATATACCAAGCTTTAAAATATATTAATGAACAGTTCTTCGAGTGTTAATCTGGTTTATATTAGTTTTATAAATCAAAATTGACCTTTCGGAAGCTGATGGTAAACTGAATTGATTCTGGTGATAAAATTGATTCTAGTGATAAATTCAAAGATACTAGACTGTAATGTTCGTTTTATCTAAACAATCTATAGAATACCAACTTGTAGAGTGCGACAGGTCTTCGATTGTTGGTGATGTTGCGGATACTGCTACGTGAAGCGTAAACAAAGAGAAATCGGCCAGAAATGAAAACAAAACAAAAAATACAATTTCCTCAGCGAGCTCACCACAGAGCAATTCCACAAAAATCTGAATGCATTATTAGCATCAAAACGCCAATTTTTTATGAAGGCGCTGCTTTTGAAGCGAGGTGCACAGATGTGCTTCAAAGAGACAGAGGTCATTCTGCCACTAACCAGAGTGACACAAGACTAAGCATCAGCAAAGGGATTCACATTCTCAAAATTATGACTGCTGCCTGTATTACCACCTTTCATGGTACTATTCTTACTGTTTCCTAATGTAGACGTCTTGTGAGAGCTGCGCGTAGCTATCGAAGTTTGAGTTCCATGAGGAGTCTGTGCACTTTGTTGAAGTAGGAACTCAATGTTTTCTTCATCAGAATCACTGTCGCTGTATGCATCGGAGCCTGAGTCAGATGGTGAAGCACCTGTAGAACTAAATCCAGCAGCGCCAATTTTGTTATTGATGGCATACCTTGAAGAAAATGGATTTGCCTCTGTTGCTAATGGCTTGACTTGATCTTTCTTTTCGACCAATGCAGCATATCTTGTAGGCATTGTTCTTTGATTTCTGTTCGATGTATCCGTCACTTCAGGATTTTCAACAACACCATCACCATTGTCATCGCCATCACTTTCTTCTTCGACAAGCTCAATCAAACCATCACCAAAGTCTTCAGTTTCTTCAATAATATCTTCATTGACATTTCGTCTTCCCGGCAATTGAAATCCAATGTCAAGAGGTATATGAGATGACTCAGTCTCACTATCACCATCATTTTTAGTGGTTTCTTTCTCTTTATACCTGTTATCAAAGTTATTATTTGAATCCAATTCATATTCTTCGTAATAATCATCATCTTCTTCGTTGTCAAAATCGTACTCATCATGATTGACATTTATTGATGTTAAGTTACCACCTTTTGTAGCAACTTTACCCACATTGATTGAAGCATTTTCAAGATCGCTGAAATAAGTTTCCTTAGAAATCATACTATTGGTTTTACTATAAATAGATCCTGGTTTTCTACTCCTCCTGCTCATAAAAGAAGGTGGCTTTGTGGGCCTACTAGTGACACCCGGGACATATGCAATATTCAAAACATTAGATGCCTTTGTCAGAACAGAATTTGTCATCGTGGATAAACTACTTTGAGACAATCTTTTGCTTTGACCATTTCTTGAGTTATAGCCTCTACTTTGCTTTGGATCATTATCATCAAAGTTGGTACCAAATTGTCCCAGTCCTTTCATTTCTTCTCCAATTCCCAACTCATAGTCAACATCCATTCTTTTCTTATATCTTTTAAATAAAAAGAATAATCCTGCAACAACAACAATAAAAAATAAACCACTGATACCTCCTGCTATGCCTCCCACCTGTGCAGAAGATAATGCGTTCTTGGATGGAATTTCATCCACTATGGTCTCGCAAAATGTAGTTGGACATTTATTACAGGTCTGTGTGGACATGGAGCATTGTTCATTAACTCCACATGATGGGCATGGTGGTGTTGATGGACAGATAACACAACCGTAAGAATCTAATAGTTGGTCAACAGAAGAAGAAGACCTTACTCCGGAGGATGTAGTTGTTGAATCCTTCTGTGTCATAGTTTCAGTATCGTCATCATTTCTCTTCCGAATGACCAGTATGCTGTCTTTCCTGTCAATCATTTGATATACTATATTGTAAAGTGAACAGTAGAGAAAGTTTACAAAGACACGAAAATAGAGCTAATTATATGTTAGCTTTTATTACCCCTGAAAAAAAAAACAATTTATAACAAAAAACAATTTAATAAACTGCTCACACTCGGATTCGAACCGAGGATCGCTACATTACTAGTGTAGCGCCTTACCAACTTGGCCATACGAGCTGCTATTAATTTTGTAAGAGATGAAACCTTTACAAGCAGGATTTGCACAACATGTTGATTTAGTAAAACAATAGAAATTGTCTATGAGATTGCTTTCAGATCTATAGCTTTACTCAATAACAACACTGCTTCTATGTTATAAATGATTAAATAGGCAACATAAACCAACTGAAACAAAAACAAATACATATAGCTAAGATTAAAGTATTACAAAAACTTCTCACCTGATGGTTGACTACACATTTCAGATAGGTTGACATTAGAAAACTTCAAAGAGCCTGCGTATATAATGGACATTTTGAATGATTATGTACAACAAGATGATTACAAAAAGATTCAAGAAGACCATGATTTAATGGAACTCATTAGTTATTATGATTATAGATACGCAGCTGCTTTGAAGGATATGTGAAACTCATTATACCATGAAATTCCCAACACTTTTGAATATCCGCCTCAAACAATCAGATCATAAGACTTATTTTATCATGGTCCTCGGTTGACTCATGGTCTGAATAATTACGCCTGGAATTGATAATTTATATGAACAAAGCTAAAAGCACTTTCTTATTAGAATGATAAACTACTAACATGATTTTCAAGTTATGAAAATAAACAATCTATTCACATTAGTGATACTCCATCGTATCTAAAGGAAGGTCCAAATTTTAATAAAATGTGATGTAAAATGTTATGGGTTTTTACAAAAGTTCAGAAGTTGTCATTACAAACAATATCTTGAAGGAGTACTCTCAAGCGGTAGATCTTACTGAATCGTGTGTATCATGCTCTTTCAGCTTTGGTCAATTTGCTCATTTTTTCCCCTGCTTCGAACAACTGAAAACGCAGACAGGTCGTGCTTTTTCATTTGCACTGTTACATCCTTTCAAACTACAAGGATATATTGTTGTGGACAGATGACTTACAGTAGTAATTTTACCGAATCACAGACCAAGAGTTTTAGAAGCGAAGCTAATCCTAAATTGGTTTCAACAAAGAGACTGAGATGGACTGTTCTGGATGTTCAATGGGATGTCTATTATACAGTGGTACTTGATTTTATACATCGTGTTGTGATTATTCGTCAGCATGGCAATACAGTGCAGTTTGATACGACCCTGTTTATTTGAAATCTGTTTTGCACTTCCATTTTCTGAAAACAAGAAATCTACACGCATAGAAATCCTTCTTTTTGAAATTAAAACTCCCTAGTTTATATTGGAACCGACTGCATGTTTGCTACAGAAAAGCGTTGAACATTTCAAGGGCCCTCAGTGACTGTAGTGAAAGAACGCGTTTTTGCGTCCAATGCAGTCATATTATTTTGTCATATTTTGTTCTTAGTTATATCCCTATATTTCAAGTATATATGATTGCATTAGCGTGTAAAGTTTGAACCAGTGGTCAGATGGGAGTATAGACCAGTGCTGGGGTTGGTTATAAAGATTAATGCATTCACGTGATATTTTTCAGCTAAACATGTAAATTTCATATCCAGAATTTTGTTGCGATCTCCGGTTGGCTCGTTCATAAGACCGAAATATTTTTTGGGTTTCTTGTAAACTCACACGACCTCTAAGATGTGACCAATTTAACAAGGTACCCTACTGCATATTTTACAAAGCCATATTTAAGGAAGAGATTATGTGGCAAAGTTTGAGATACTTTCGCTTTAAACGAAAGTATTACTTGTTTACATTTTTTGTCGGTATACTGCTGATTCATCTCTCACAGTTTCAATCTCAGAATTCGTTATTTGATTTCTCTCATATGAATACAAATTTTAACAATCCAACTACAAATGCACTATTACCACTTGAAACTCTTTTAGTTGCAAAAGATGCGACAAATGATATTTTGGTTTCTATTGGAAGTTCTTTATTTCGAAAGTTAACCTCTTTCAAAGTTGCCAACTCTCATTGGAGATTATCTAACAAATTTGTCAATAACAGCTCAGAAATTAGTATTACATCCAAATACGTAGAAAGAAGGAAAAATGAACATTTTTATGACCCTAGAATAACACTAAGCGTCTATCTCCATGAATTGAAAGAAAGGTATTCTGAAAACGATGATAATCTACCATTTTCCTGGGAGGATTGGGTCGATTTATCATATCTTAATATTTATTTGGGAGACTCAAAAGTCACATGCGATGAGTTTTATTCCACTCATAAAATAACTGCACCTTCAAAAAATTCAAATATAGATTCAATTAGTGATTTTTGCATTGACGATTCGGAGTTTCTTGGAACTGAACCAGGTCAATTGAAAAATCCAAAACTCTTACCAGGATTTAATTTTAAAGGAAGAATTGACATGAAGTCTAATTTTGTTAGTAAAACATACAATGCTAAATCGTTCTTATTGTCATATGCGGAACCACCTAAACTTATTTATTTCTTGAATGAGAATGGAACATATTACAGGGCCAGACCTTATCCGTCAAAATCAATGATTGAAAACGGCATGCTCGAAAAGTTTATGGGAACCGGTAAGGATATGTATGATCCAATATCTGAACTGAAATTCATTGATCCAAAACATCGAATATCACTTGACACAGATTTCAAAAATATCCTGTCAGAAAAATCTACCTTTGAGCTGGATATTCCTGAGTCTAAATTTGTGCTAGATCCACAAAAACAGTTTAAAAACCTCTATGATGCAAGATCGACTCTTGACAAGCATGAAAGTGATTTTCTTGATTCATTAGAGTACTCACTAATGATGGATCCTATGGCTACACCTAAATATTTTAAAGAGGTCAATTTGGTATGGCCAGCAAAATATAATAATCACAAACTTGTTGAAAATGGTGGACATTACGATGCACGATTTTTTTCTGGACTTATTACCGAAATGCCAAATTCTGAAGTCACATTTCATTCTCCTTGGTGTGAATCACAATCAGTTGATAAATTTAATGACACGCCAACTATGAGAAAAAACAGCATTTTATCACATATGATGCATACGCTTTTATCAGTTACATTTCACAACGGGCTTTTTATGTTTCCTGCTCATGGGTCTTTGTTAGGATGGTATTTTACGGGAACCACATTTCCATGGGATTCTGATGGCGATGTACAAATGCCAATAGCAGATTTGGCCGAATTTTGTTTACGCTTCAATAACAGTATGATTGTTCAGAATCCTAAATATGGTGTTTCTAAATACTATGTTGATTGTACGAGTACGCTTACACATAGAATCAAAGCCAATGGTAATAATAATATTGATGCCAGAGTTATTGATGTTGATTCTGGTTTATTTGTTGACATCACAGGTCTTAGCGTATCTGGCGAATTACTCGATTCACAGAATTGGATTTCTATTAATGAGTGGCTACCAAGAAAATTTAGAAAGGAATACCCAATGCTAGCAAGTCCGAAAGCATTTAATGCACAACGCGTAAGACCTTTGAACAATATGCGAAATAACAGAGTTCCGAAACGTGATCCAGAAATTGAGAAGAAAGTCTTAGAAGTTCACAAAAAGTACAATATCTATAATTGCAGGAATCGCCACTATTACACACATGATCAGTTATCACCTGTACGTTTGACGATGTTTGAAGGGGCCCCAACGTTTGTTGTAGCTTCCAAGAAATCTGTGCGAGCTCAACTTGAGAGTGAGTATAAAAAGAGTTCCATGACATCACCTGCATGGGACCAGTGGCTTTTTTCTAAATATCTAAGACTCTGGGTTAGTGCAGAAGATGCTTATCAAATTTTGAAAGACAATGATATTGAAGTTTTCAAGAAAACATTTAAAGGAAAAAAGAAAACTGTGTCGAAGAAAAATGTTAAGGCTCCACAAGTGCTTCCTGCATTTCTCCAAAACGAAGCTTTTGTCACCTCAGAACTGATTAAAAAATCAGTTTATGAAATTACGAAAGAACCAGTGTTAACAACAAATCAGAAATTGAAGTATAATTTAATTGATGGAATTTACCACGACATGGAGGTTACAAGTGCACATTATCGTGAAATGAGAATTTTCAATTCTCAATGGGAATGGAAGACACCGACAGTTGAAGATTTTACAACGCACATACCAGAAGACTGGGCTGATTTAGCAAAATGGATGCTAGAAGATCATGCTCCGCCTAAAATGCCTCTTCTTGATTATCTTATATTTACTGAAAGTGAAAGAGAGACTATGGGATGATATATATTTATCAAAAAAATAAATTTATGCTATTAATTAATGCCAAACTAACGTGTTTCGTAAACTATCGCACTTAGGATCATACCTCCAAGAACAGTGAATACACCGAAAAGAACACCTAATAAACCAATATCTAATCCAATTGCACCGACGTCGAAACCAAATGTGGATAAAATGACTGCTCCAGGCACTTCGATATTAAGTCCAAACTTTTTCTCTTTTAAAATTAAACCATTAACCTCATTGACGGCAAGTGCCTCATATGCATAGTGGAAAACTGAGAGTTTTTCAATCCAAAGTAAACCAACAGGTATAGTTTCTTTGTTAATAAATAAACCTGAAAATAGAAGTGACATAAGTAACACCAAAACTGAGAGCATTGTAGCAGATCCCGAATCTTTGATGAGAATTCCAATAACCAAGACTTCCATCGATGCTGCTAGATTGAATAAGATCATGATACCAATAGAAATCCAGAATTTGTACCCTGTCATATTTAGCCCCACAAGTGGATAAAGAATTGCCAACAAAATCACAGGCGGAAAGACTCTTAATGGGAGAACATCACAAAGCAATTTAGAGACGTAGTATGATATAGGGTTGTAGTAGTTGTTTGATCTTTCTCTGACAAAAACGGCTCTTTCATTTGCAAACGAATCCAATCCTGTCAAAGTGCTGAAACCTAAAAGTGTAAGCAAGAAAAAGAAAAGACCCAACCTATTTTGGAAACCGCTGATGTTATTCTCAACATCATAGTAAAGGTAGGAGCAAAAGCAACCAATAACTAAAGATAGCAAATAATGTCCCAATAACAACTTTGGATTTCTGTAAAGATTTTTAAATGTTCGTGAGCACAAAATCGATAATTGATTAAACCAACTAGCTTTTTTCATATTATTATCAACTTCAAAGAATGTAGTCGCATAATTTACAACTTCATCATTAATAGCAGCACGCGTAGCAACTGCAACATAAGAATCATAAAAGCATTGGGCCAAGTTTTTATCATTTGATGTTATAATTTTTGTAGGATTTAAAGTTTTAGCTAATTCATCTCTATGTGAGGCGTAATGTTGCCATTCAGAAATTTCATCTGTTTCCAGATTAGGATCACAATCGTGCGAACTTTCAACAACATCAACTGTTGTCTCAGCTTTTTCGTTGGTGATATCAATCAAATAATCAGCAATATTATAGCCTGGTGGACATGTATATCCAATACTTCCAAAATATTTAGCACAATCACCCAGTGGTCCTGAGTAAATAATATCACCATCAGAGAGTAAAAGAAGTTTATCAAACATTGACACAATATTACTTCTTGGTTGATGAATTGTGAAAATGATAGTTCTGTTGTAAACTTTTGCCAATCTCATCAAACACTCCACAACATTAAATGCATTAAAGCCATCAAGACCGGATGTAGGTTCATCTAAAAAGAGAATTGAAGGAGAAGTAACAAGTTCACAAGCTATCGCAACTCTCCTCTTTTCACCTCCCGAGATACCCCTTTCAATGTCTGAACCAATTAACATGTCCTTGATGTGAGATATTTTAAGTTCGGATAAAATTTGTAAAACTTTGGCTTGCTTCACCTCAAAAGGCATTGAATTAGGTAATCTTAGCAAAGCACTATTTAAAACCGTTTCATAAACAGTTAAAGTAGGAATCATGATATCATCTTGATTGACAAAGCCGATAGAATTTTTGAAAATGTCAAATTCTTTTTTTGTAACTAATTTCTTCCCGTTAACGTAAATATCACCAGAAATAAAGCCACTTTTGTTCTTACAAGCCAGAATATCTAATAAAGTAGATTTACCTGCACCAGAACTACCTAAAATAGCCATACATTCTCCAGGTTTTGCAGACCCAAATGCTTTATTCAAGATAGGCCTTCCATCTATAGAGTAACAAATGTCATCAAAAGATAGAGCAGCTTGTTTATAGTTTTCAAGCATCAAATTAGCTGAAGCCATAGCAGTATCACCATTATCGTCGTCTCCTAGTTTAATTGATTGAGAAAAAAGAGGGGAAGATTTTACCTTTTGAATAAGGATTGCAATGACAATACTTGATGCAAGGAAAACACTAATGATCTTGGTCAAATCAATCATAGTGAATTTTTTCTTTCCAGGTATTTCATAACCAGGTATTTCTGATTGGTGAACACATTCCGAAGACTCACATTGTAGATTGATCTGTGGATCTCCGAAAACAGAAGATATTAAATCATTCATATGCGGTTCACTGAATTTACAGTTTTTTGATGCAAGATCGCAAGTAAAGTCAGCAGGACCTTCAATTTCGTGAGTTAAGAAGTCAGATATATCGATTGAACCATTTTCTCCACAAAGCATTCTACCTGGTAAACACATACATTGAACATTTTTACATTTGTAATGAGTGTTATTCGAATTCAAATCATACTGGAAATCACAAGTAGATAAATCACAATAGAAACTTTCCTTTTGATCGATCCAAAACTGGAAATCACAAGTTTCTGACGTTCTGTTACAACTGAAGGTAACTTGAGGTATTTTCCCATCAAGAATCTTCAAAATTTTTTCATTTGTAACATCACAAAGTTGATTGAATGAATTTACAATGATACCAGACTTATAACAAGTACCTTTCAAACCGGCTGGAACAAATGGATCACAAACTGCATCGTTTTCACACATGTTACAGTTGATACCAGTCCACCCTTCATTGCAATGACATGTTTCATTAACTTTCCTTTGCGGACGGTTTTTACCATCAGACAATCCACCACACAATGGGACGGAACAATCATCGCCACCAAAGCCTGCCTTACACTCACAGCGACCGGTGAAAGGATTACACTGAGAGAATTGAGTGCATGGGAAGTTTGGTAAATTACAGTTGAATGCAGGAGGACATTTGTCATCTTCTTCGTTGTTCTGGGAGTTGGTAATGTTGCCTCCATCTATTGAGCCAGCAACAGTATCAGTATTTTCGTAAGAGGCTTGGTATAGAGATAAGTAATGGTCAAATTCTCCTAAGGTGTTGTCTAGAATTGGTAAATCCTTTCTACTAGCCAAAGCTAACGGTAAAAAGGCTAGAATAGTAAGTAGACGAGCCATTGGTTGCCGGTGAACTCGCTATGTAGAAAGAAAGACGGTGTTCAAGGTGAGCAGAGTAAGTACCGGGGTCGGAAAAGACGTTTTGCTATCGAGGACAGGCCTTGCACCAGCCACGCCATTTAGAGGAAATTTAAATCGAGTTGGGAAGAAAAGTGGAAAAAAGGGAGGCTGGTGCGTATGTATATACTAATAGTTCGTTCTATAGAGTTTAGAAAAAGTCATCAAGGTTCTTTTCGTTATCCTTGTGGATGAGTTCAACCATACCTTCCGGGAAAATCGGGTTATTGTTGGCATCAAGAACGTATCTGAAGGGCATTTCTGTTGCCTCGTGTTTGTTAAAACGGATTTCTGGGTAGTCAATGAACTTGATTTCCTCAAACGGAGTTTGCTTCTCGAGAATGATCTGAGTAGTTCTCACTGCGGTATCAGTAGTCATCTGCAAACTACCTAGACGGCGTGTTGGACACTGAAGCTTTTTCTTCAACTCCCCAGTACGGTCTCTTGGTGGATGATCTCCTAGAATACCTCCAAAAATAAAGTATTTGAAATTTGATGCGTCTGATGGTTGTAAATCGATCTCCGCTCTTGGATCAAGAAGACAGAGTTCTGATTTATCAGATGCACCTTGAGTCTCTAACAAATAAGGAACAATGTCTTCAGTAGTCCACTGTAAACCGAGGTCTAAAAGTGGCTTTGGAATGTCCGCCTCTGTTGTAGATGGTGGAAGAGAAACGAGGAAAAGATTCTCCTTGCCCACATCTTTAATAATTCTGGAATACTCCAAAACCACCCACTCTGTAAAACCACTCTCCATATGTTCGATAACGTACTTCATTCTTTCACCCATGTTTACGTCAACAAGATGTATTGGTTTACTGGATATAGTGCAAACGAAAAGATTCTGAATCTTTTCTGCAAAGCCTGAGCCGAGAATAAATTTTTCGCATTACGTAAGTGCCAACGCGTTCGCGTGTACACACGCGTCAAAAGCAGGAAAGGGAACAAAGCATGTTGAACTGACGCCAAAAGACCTTCCTTTTCTGCCACAGAAACACATCTCTGCAGATATCACATACAGATGTCCGTTGAATCTAACAAGAAGATGAAACAGGCGTCATTAATGTCTTTCTTTTCCAAAAAGAAAGTTGAGAAACCGGCAGTGAAACCGATTGCAGAGGTACCTGTTCAGGTGGATTCAATCACTCCTGACAATTCAATTGCAGAAATTGCCCTTAAAGTTCAATTGAATACCCCAGTTAAAGAAAATGACGACAAGAAAACACTAGAGACTCCAAGGTCTCTAAAGACCAAAAATGTAAAGAAGATGGTGAGCAACATTTCACCTTCAAAAGCTTCAGCGACTAGCCCATCGATCAGTGATGTGCCATCATCACCAGTGGTTATAAGCAGAAAATCGCGTAAAATCAACTACTCTGAGCTCTCTGATGAAGATGAAGAAGATGAAGGTGAAAATATTGTTGCTGCACCAAAGAAGAAAAGAAGAACAATTGCGTGGGATGATGCGGACGACGATGATTTCAGCATGGAAGATGCTGCTGGAGATGATGACGACGACGATTTTGTTATTGACGAGAAAACACACAAGGAAGAGTTGGCTGAACTTAATGATAAGTCGATTGTTGATGACGATGAAGAAGAGGAAGAAGCAGATGCAATTGTTGCACCTGCAAGAAAGTCCTCACCTCCAAAGAATAAAATGTCATCCATCCTTTCAGGCAAACCTAAAACCCAATTCAAGGCAACGCCATCAACATTAACTCCACAGAAAAAGTTTAACAAGGAGAATGAAGAACGTTACCACTGGCTTGTCACCTTGAAAGATGCCGATGGAAACTTAGAGTCCGACCCTAACTATGATCCAAGAACATTGTACATTCCGCAATCAGCATGGGACAAATTTACTGCATTTGAGAAGCAATACTGGGACATTAAATCAAAGATGTGGGACACAGTTGTGTTTTTCAAAAAAGGTAAATTCTTTGAGTTGTATGAAAAGGACGCTGATATTGCTCATTCTAAATTTGATTTGAAACTGGCCGGTACAGGTAGAGCCAACATGAGATTAGCAGGTGTTCCTGAGATGTCATTTGATTATTGGGCCAAGAGGTTTATTGACGCAGGTTACAAAGTTGCAAAAGTTGATCAAAAGGAGTCACTGCTTGCAAAGGAAATTAGAGAGAAGCAGGGTGATGCAAAGAGTGACAAGGAATCAAAGGTTATTCAAAGGGAGCTATCTTACATTTTAACTTGCGGTACATTGATCGACGAAAACTTGCTCAATGATGGGAGCAGCAAGTACTGTCTTGCATTAAAGGAACAAATTGACTACGATAATAATATCAAAACATTTGGTGTTTGCTTTGTGGATGTTTCAACAGGTAATTTTCAGATTTTAGAATTCAATGACGATTTTGAATGTTTCAAACTTGAAACTCTTTTATCACAGATCAACCCCATGGAAGTTTTGGTTCCAAAAAATGAGCTCGATACACATACGTTGAGAATTTTAAAGTTCAATTCACATCCTAATGCGTCATTTAATTTTATCAAACCTGGCATGGAATTTTGGGACCACGAGAAAACCATCGATGAGCTTTCTGCATTTACTACGAAACATGAATTGAAAACTCCAGAAGTTCTCAATTCTTACTATAAGAATGAACGTTTCAACGCGCTATCCGCGTTTGGTGCTGTATTTTGGTACTTGAGATCTTTGAAACTTGATGAGAATATTATTTCTATGGGAAACTTCAAGGAATATGATCCTTTCAATAAAGCACTTCTCAGTTCCTCCATGAGATTAGATGGCGTGACTTTACAAAATCTTGAAATTTTTAACAATTCCTTTGACCAGTCAGACCGTGGTACTTTGTTTAAAATCCTCAACAAGGGAGTTACTCCATTTGGTAAGCGGATGTTTAAAAGTTGGGTGATTCACCCACTCTTGAACAAGGGTGCAATTGAAGAAAGACTTGATTCCGTGGAAGCGTTGCTAAATGACGGCGATATGAAGCATTTAATCGAGTCTAAATTAAAGAAATTGTGCGATATTGAGCGGATGCTTACTCGGATCCATTCCAAAACACTCAAACCAAAAGACTTTGTTCGTGTAATTGAAAGTTTTGAAGTTGTTTCAGAGTTAGTGAATGCGTTGAGTGATGATGTGGATAAATTGAACGGTTTGTTGAAGTCTATTGTAGTGAACTTCCCTTTATTAGAGCTGGAAGAATTGCTTGAAAATTGGAATGGCAAATTTGACAAGTCATTGGCAATAAATGAGGGGCTTATTGTGCCTAACGAAGGAGTTGACGAAGAATTTGATGAAAGTAATAATAAGATCAGTCTATTGGAGGAGAAACTTGCCAATTTGTTAACAAAATACAGAAGCGAGTACCGTTCATCAGAGATTATGTATAAGGATAGTGGAAAAGAAATTTATTTGATTGAAGTTCCAATGAAGATTGTGAGTAAGATTCCACGTGATTGGCAACAAATGGCTGCAACTTCTAAATGTAAGAGGTACTGGTCTCCTGAGGTGAAGAAGTTGGTCAAAGAGTTGATGGAGGTGAAAGAGTTGCACAAGATTATCTGCATGAACCTGAAGGACAAAATTTACGACAATTTTGACAAAAGTTACGATAAGTGCATGAAAATAGTGCAAAGCGTGGCTAAAATGGATTGTGTTCTTTCTCTTGCTAGAGCGTCCGAAGCTTTAGGTTTCCCAATGTGCCGTCCAGAAATTGTCGATAATGAGTACTCCTTTATCGATTTTAAGCAACTACGCCACCCTTGTTTCTTACCAGGTTCAGGAATACTTCGCACGAAAGATTTCATTCCAAACGACATTGCACTTGGACTTGATAATAAGGACCGGATAGGTCTTTTAACGGGTGCAAATGCAGCAGGTAAATCAACACTCTTGCGTATGTCCTGTGTTGCTACAATTATGGCACAAATCGGTTGTTTCTTACCAGCTGAATCGGCACGAATTACACCAATAGATGCAATAATGACCCGACTTGGAGCAAATGACAATATAATGCAAGGTAAGTCTACTTTTTATGTGGAATTACTGGAAACGAAGAAGATGCTCGACAACGCTACGCCAAGGTCCCTTGTTGTGCTTGACGAGTTAGGACGCGGTGGTTCCTCGAGCGATGGTTTTGCAATTGCGGAGGCAGTATTACACCATTTTGCAACGCATATACAATCACTTGGGTTCTTTGCAACTCACTATGCAAGTCTCGGTGACGCTTTTGTGCATCACAGACAAGTCGTTCCGTTGCGAATGGCAATCCTCGCTGATAGTGCAAGTAAAAGGCTTACATTTCTTTACACACTTGAACGTGGTAAGTCGCATGGGTCATTTGGAATGCATGTTGCATCTATGTGCGGCATTCCTGAGAAGATTGTAAAGTGTGCAGCAGCGGCTGCCGAAGCGTGGGAGAAAGCATCTAAGAGGGGCTCGAGCGAGTCTAATACTGCTGATGCGGTTTCAATTCCACTAGGTCTGGAAAGTGACTGCAGCTGGTGGTCACAAGGTAAACCGATTGCCTCCTTTGGCCCTACTTATGAAAAGGAAGCTCTTCGTAGTGTGTTTGAGATGATTGAGAATTTGTAAGATTTATGTAGAATAGAGCAAAATAGTCCCGTAAAAAAAGACACGTGATCTACAAACTTGTCAACATGAAACGCGAGTTGATGTGATATGAACGACATTGAGTCGAGTCCTGTTGAGTCTAGAAAACATATGCAGGCCAGCATAGAATCAGACTTGAATACTGAGTCAGATATTGATAGCAGCGATGAGAGTGTTTATGATGGAGGTGCAAATAGTCCGTTTAGGCGTTATGTGAGCTCACAAGGGCGGCGAATACGCGTAAGCGAAAGTGCGAGCGAAGGAGAGGGGGAACAGTCAGGTGAGATCAAACGAGTGCTTGATTTCAGTCGAGCAAAGCGTTTACATAAAGAGGAAAGTATTTCATGGCTTGAAGCGAGCTCCCCTGCTACAGTAGATGAGCTTGGAGTGCACACGCGTAAGGTGGCTGATTTGCGACAAGCGCTTAGAGAACTGATCAATGGTCAATGCGAGCAGCGGATGATCGTTGTTAGCGGACCGAGTGGTAGTGGGAAGAGCACTACAACAAAATTACTTATAAAGGAATTGATGCGGGAGAAGGCAAAACGACTGAACGCTGCTAGTGTTTCTGCGCTTGGGAGTACTGTTAGCACTTACAACGAAGGAAGTGATAATTGCATTGTGGAATTTAGCATTTCGAGCGATTCACATGTTGGGAATTCATCAACAAGGTATTTTGCTGAGTTTATGGACCAGTGTAAACTGCTTACAGGGGTTAATGAGCGATGCGTTGTTGTTGAAGAGTTGCCTAACGTGTTTCATACGGAAACACACCGCGAGTTCCAGAGAGTGATACAAGAATGGATCTGCACTGACCCACAAATTGCATTGCCACCACTTGTTCTTATACTGAGCGAGTTTGATATCGCTATGGAGAACGAATGGCGAGGGCGGGCAGCGTTTACTGTGGATAACTTTGTTCGAGTTGAAACAGTACTGGGAAGGTCTGTAATGAGTTTGGAGAATATTTTATGGAAGCGTGTGCGATTTAATCGAGTAGCACGGACTATTCTGAAGAAGGCACTGCAACGGGTGTTGAATATCCAGGGGGTTACTGTTGATGAAACTGGAGTTCGTGGAGCCGTTGAAGCACTATGTGGCCTCGGAGACTTGCGTAACTCTATCAACGAACTTGAGTTCTGGTACAGGTTCAAACGCGAGAGCAGTGGCAGTGTTGTGGGGGAAGGAAGAGAGAGTGGGAGGGAAACATTTCATGCTATTGGGAAGATCGTGTACGGGACAAAACACGAGGAGAATGAAATTACTGAGTTCTGTAAACGTTTTAATGTGAATGGGAGGCGGGACGTTGATGTCGACTTAGCAACAGCAGCAAATGTAAGCATTGACATTGGTTGCGGAACCAATGCGTTTAATCTGAGTTGTTTAGAGAATTACGGCGTTCTTCAATGTGCTGTGAACGAGCAACTATGTGAACTGTTGGATGTGTTTGGGGGAGTAGATAAGATGTTAGGAAGTAACGAACGTGTATTTTCTAGTGGTTTTTCTGAAAATGTTGGATTTTACAGTTGCTATGGGTTGAGGGTAATGTGCAGTTCCATTGGTGGTGCTGGAGGTAGTAATAAGAAACTTGTTTTCTCGAGAGATCCGAAACTACAACGAAAGATGCGTTTAATGGAACAAGAAATGGATGAATATGCGGCACGTAGACGTTCTAGACTTTTTATGTGTGGTGGATATGCACATTTAAGTGGAGTAGAATGTGCAACTGTGGACGGGTATTACGGAGGAGTTATTATGGGCAGTTTCAAGGCAAAACAGCGGATATATGAGCAAACTGGGAAAGTGAGTAGAGGGAGCGGCAATGATTTCCGTATTGGTGGAGAGTTTACAAATTCCATTACTGCTGAAGAAGGGATAGATGTGGATGAGGAGAGTGATGATGGACGAATTAGAGTTCGTGGCCAATTATTGAAAGAGCTTGAAGATGCTTATTTTGCAGTAAAGGATGATGGTACCGACGGGGAAGATGAATTTGATTCTGATCCTATTGAGAACAGCGATGATGCTGAATTTGCGGATGAACTTGAACTTGAACCTGAACCTGAACTTGAACTTGAACCTGAATCGGATGAGTTTAGTGATGATTCTATTGAGGGGGAATTATTAAAACTATAGCGATATAATATTTATAAACATAAAAGTAACTATTATATTATTATTTATTTATTTTATTTTGCAGCATTAGCTTCTTCAAGAGCGTGTTCAAAGAAGGCATCATCTTCACTTAGATTTTCCTTAATAATGTCTAAACCTCCTTGGAAGACACCACCAATGTATAACTGTGGGAAAGTTGGCCAGTCAGAGAATGCCTTTAATCCTTGTCTTACGGAGTCATCTTTGAGTATATCAAAGAAACCGAAACGTACTTGGTGTTCTCTAAGAATGGCGACCATTTGTCTGGAGAAACCACATTGTGGAGCTGAAGGTGTACCTTTCATAAAGAGCATAATTGGAGCTGCAGTTGTAAGTTTTTCCAGTCTTGCCTTTAACTGTTCAGGAGTTTCCTCTGTTGGGACAACGACGGGTGTTTGTGTTTGTGCTTGTTGTGTTTGTTGTGTTTGTTGCGGCTGTACTGGTGCAGGATCTGATTGTGATTGTTCAGTAAACTGGTTTAGAGCGTTGACAAATTCCTTTGGATCAGCACCGGCGAGTTCCTTAAGGATAGTACCATTTTTAACGAGTACAAAGTAAGGAACAGCTGTGACATCGAATAAATCTGAGATTTCAGGGAATGAATCTGCATTGATTACAAGGAATGTAACCGAGCTGTATTCCGGAGATTCAGCAAGAGTTGATATAACTTTGTTAATTTGAATACATGGAGAAGCCCAAGCTGTATGAAAGTATAAGGCGATTAATTTGTCTTGAATAGAGGTAAGTTCAGAGAACTGGTCTTTGCTAGTAATTTCAACAAGGGGCATATTGGATAATTGATTTTTTTCAGTAATCAAAGAAGAGATGTGAAAAGTTTGAATTTGA